>JAHWFP010266348.1:42622-58175 GCA_023313725.1 Lithobius niger | reverse complement strand
GAAAAATCGGAGAATTCCCCGAGTTTTCTCTGAGTTTCAAACGTAGTTTAAATTCCCCGAGTTTTCCAGGTTCTCCAGGTGGATGGGAACATTATATAAACATAGGTCTTGAAATCCTTGAAAGTCCCTGAACGTTCAGTAAAAATTTGCAAGGGCCCAGGGAAAGCCTGGAATTTCGAGGAAATTTCGTTTTTGTCTTATACTAAGGACGGCATTGTTGTTTACTGCCAGTCCAGTGCCCCTTACAGTTTGCTGAACGACTGGCGCACGAATACAATGCGAATGTGCTGTTCTTGCGTCTGCTCTGTCGAAAATATAAATTAGAGTCAGTGCTTAGAATCAAACCAGCATTATAATCTATTTAAATCTATGTATAATCCAACGGATTTACGGAATAAGCTATACCTACTGAATTTTCATATGTACTCCCGTTACCAAGTTTCAGCGTGTACACTGTACCGTTTGTTGCATGCAGCATGCATTTACCAATACATTCTACAGCAAAATCTACACCCGATAAAAGAGCCGTCAATTTACGTATGGTTCGGCCCTTCAAAGAAGTGATATCATTACCCCCAAAAAATTAGACCAAGTTAATCTCATCTACTAAAGATATAAAACAAAGTAAACCAGTTATTTTAAACATTGCTACAACATTGTTGCCATTTCACGCTCTTTCCGAAATTTACTATTCTCGCCGAAAAAACAGCTTCTAGCAGTGATCAAACGACAGTAGAATAAATAGAATTCAAAATCCAACATGGCGTACATTTCGGGGTTATCGGATCGAAGACAAACCATCGAATGCCGGCATTCTGAAATCTGTCCCGTCGTCTTGTACTGCAGTAAAAATTGTTTTCTAGTTGTCATAAATCGATGCTGTCATGTTGCACGCATCGTAGTCGTGTCGCGAGGCACGAGGAGAAGATTTGCGTCCTCGTTGTTGCCATGGTTACCAGGTATAGACAACTTGAAAACCGCATGGTCCGATAAGGCGAGAAGCAGCCAGCATATTTAGTATTAACCAAGTAAAAACTAGTAAACGAGAAAATTGTCGTTGCGTAAACCTGGCCTAAGAGCGCGTTTATGCAGCAACTCGCCTTTGCATTCTCGCAGCTAGAACTCAATCGCGATAGCAAAGATGACATTGCCATGGTAACAACGCTAAATGGATTAGCTAAATCCGACATCGTTTGAGTAAATACTTGCAGTCTTATAATCCGTGCCAATAATATAAAGAATTCCTCATGACGAAACAATTTTCCCAAACGCTTCTGAACTCACGTTATTTGCTGTTTTCGTTGCGAGGCGGCAGACATAAAACCGCCGCCATGTTGGAATTTGAGGTGATTTCTAGCTTCTAGCTGCGAGAATGCAAAAGCGAGTGGTTACGTAAACGTGCCCTAATGGTAGCTTACTAGACGCAAGAAATTTATAAATCTCAAAATCTCTCTTTTTATTGTATAATGTACTGTACGTGAAAGATTCTAATTAATATTTTTGAAATAAGAGAGCTAAAAAAGGCTCATTATTGTAATTAATGAGTGGGAATCATCATATTCACTGAACCCAGCATATTCGCACTTCGCCAAATCCAGTTTCGCCAACTCCGATTTGCCAAAAAGAACGCAGATTAAAATACGCGAAACACCGTTCATGAAACTTACGAAATTTAAGACATTATTCCGGCGTAATGGTCAAACATTTATAGACAAACACCCGTTTCGCAGAATTTTTTTTTCAAATTAGGTGCCACGCTCGCGTTACCGCGCCCGTTGCGGCTGAACATACAACTGAAACCGCAGCTAATCGTAAATCCAATTACGCACGCATCTTTAACTTCTGCATCGAAAATTTGTTTAAAGATTATTTTGATTCTGTTAAACATGATTCTGCGAAAGGGGAATTCCAGCTCGGGAAAGGGTAACCATCGTGTGTATAAGTAAGTTTTCTTAAAAGAGAACGTTGGCATTGACCTTGACGTAGTGACGACCGAGCATTCCAAACAATATTTAAAGTACATGTTTTCCCTACAATATTGCCGGTTTCAAAACAAATATAAATCAAGTGCTCTTATTCTTCCACTGCTTGTCTCTGTTAAATATTTGCTTTTGAAATCCACATTACGTAGGAATACGGTATTAAATTTCGTGTACCTAAAATTGTGTCAAATTAGATTTGGCGTAACGGGACTTAGCGAAACGGGGTTTGCCCTTTAGGCACAAGCTTATAATCTGACTTCTTTTTTGCAAAACGGGATTTGGCGAAACGCGACTTCGCCAATTGAGTACACTGCCGTTACGCGAATCATTAGCCATAAGATAAAGTCCACTTAAGCTAGGCTACTTATTGTAATATCTTATTTGTGTTCTTTACGAATTTTGTAAGCATTTAATAATGCTGCTCAATTTATTGATATGCTAGACCGGGAAAAAATAGAATATGTTGCAGATTTTTCTTTTCTATTTGGAATTTACATTTTCCTGGAGAAAGCAAGCGAAATTGAAAATCTCAAGTCGTGGTATAACTTATGTCGGCTATTAAAAACATACCGTCTGGAATTATGAGGTATAGACGGTAATAATAAGTTTTACGAGGTCGTTAAACATCGTTTTGCAACTGTTTTTTTTTCTCTTTACTCCCGTCTTAGAAGCTTAAACAGAAATGAGCAAACGAAATTTACGACCACGAAAGCTATTATTTTCTTTTTTATCACTCGAGTCTAAATTTGGTCTTTGAAAGTTAAAAATTAGGAGAAATAAAACAAAACTTGAAATAACGACCCTCCGTTAATCAACTGTACAGCGGTTATGCGCCTTTTTTTTCTTTTCCTTTCTTTAAGTAAAGCTAATTGTTAGGAAACTACAGCCCCCGAATTTTCTGTTTGAATGCCCACCCTGATGGCAAGGCCGTAGGAGGATCTATCTATACAGGATTAACTTTGGTGGTGACGTCCAAAATGACGTCGGGATTTCTGGTCATTCCCAATCTCTGTCGAAAGTTTGGGCGATTGTGACCTGACTGTCGTGCGATGCTCAGGCCAATCTTAGGTGAGTCAGAGGCCGTTGCAAGAGGAAGGGAAAGTGTTCTCTGGGTATCATGGGATTGGCATCCTGGGGATTCGTGCACTGTGAATTTTCATTATTATTTCTATTTTATGTTTTTTTTCTATTTTCTTTCTAACCGTGCAATATTGTCTGGTTGTGTTATTTTTGGGATGTACTTCTGTTGGGTGCATTGCTGTATAGTATAGGCCCCTACGCTCAATAAACCAAACCAAACCAAACACTAATTTCCTTACAACTTATTGACACGTTCCAATGAGCTAACGCAGAAGCATGTCTTTCAGTGGGAAAAAGGAAGAAACTGTCATTCCACCCCGCACCCCCCCCCCCCCCACCAGAAATTAACACTTGGTGAAAATAGATTAACAAGGCATTCTGTTGCAAATGAAGAAATTTCGGAAAATTAGAGAGAATGAAACTGAAATCTCCGGATGCTACGAAGGGTTTTCGTTAAATAATATCGGACATCTGACTTTTCAAACTCTTGAATTGCATGCACTAAATGGTTGAAAAAGAGTTGTTTTTCGGAATAAATAAAGCATGCCGTTCCGTACCAAATCGTGCCGAACCGTGCTGTTGATTTCACACGTGATAGTTTTAGCGCTCCTTACCTAACTGGTCTGCGATTTCCCGGGCCGCCTGCCTTGTTCGGTACAGCATGGCACTGTATGGCACGCTCTATTTAATACGTGTGAAATCCAAAAAGTGCCGTGCCGTGCTGGCAGTTACATCGTGTAAAATCAAACCGTGCTCACATTTGTTTTGTCATGGTACTGTGACGTACTCAGGGAGTAAACGATTGAATCCAAGAATAATCTCAAACCCAATTTACTCCTTACCGCATAGCTAGGGGACTATGCACTGAGAGCACATATAACGCATTAAACTCAAGTTGGAGCTTGGTCTAATCTTAACAGCGTCCACCTTTCGATTCGTGCATTCGTATTTATACGCGGGGCTGAACAGTAGAAATAGCCTGAGGCTTTACGTTGCGCAACCGCTAACAGGTAGGAGCCGGCTCTAACTGGTTTGAACAATAGAGCAGGCTCGTTACCCGGCTGTTGGCGTTCGGCCAAGTTCCAGTGTAGACGGAAGTTGACTGGACGCCAAGTAGCATATGTAACTGCAAGGTGCACCATGAGTGCTTGCTTATGTTGCACCCTGCCATTCGTAAATAGCGTGTTACAGTACGTGTGGATCGTTCAGTACACGCTTTGAGTTACGTGTGAAATCGGCATTGCAGCTAAGTCTTACTAGCAGTCCCTTATCGGCTTACTCATGGACGATGCCGTGTCAGCCACTTGTACGCAAAACGTTCGTTTTGGCTGGTTATTCAGCCCTGCTCCGTTCTTTTCGTCCTGTTCGCTTTGAATAATTTGTGTTTACATGCGTTAGAAGCAAGTGATCGCCGCCAGTTCTGTCGAAGAGTTGGCAGGTAGCCATTTGGAGATTTTATCCGATTTCTTTTATTTCTTTTTTTCTTTTTTTTTTTTTTGGCAGCGGAGCGATAGTGGTCAACTGCTTTTCGCGCGCTCGGCATAAGTCATTTGGAATGTCGTATCCACAAAAAAAAAACAAAAAAAAACTCACAGTCCTAGGTCCAACGGAATACGTTCACAAAAATCGTTTACGTCAAAAAAAAAAACAAACCAATATAATACAAATTACCTACACACGAAGTACTTTGGCTTGGCAGCGACGGTGATGCGAACGGGGGTAAGCAAATAGGGATAGACAGGCATTATCCAATCAAAAACGTAGCAAATTAGTGTGATATGGCAGTGTTTCTCAAACCGTGGATCGCGACCCCAGTGGGGTCGTGAAGAAGCGTCGTGGATTTTTTAGCAGCATCCAGCCGAGTTTATATCAGGGCTGTCTATTGATGATGTAGCCATCTGAGTGTAGGTAGGGAATGTATACGTGCAATTTCTGGACTGGGACACAGGCATAATATTGAGACAATACGAACATAACTAAACGAACAGCTTTATTATTATTTTTTTTTTCAATCGATACTCGCTGACTACGGTTGGACAAGAATGCCTTGATCCAACCCAGCAACTCACCCGCGATTCCGCAACCGCTAATCTTAAGGAGCAACTTACGGTGCACTACAGACTCAAAGGCCTTTTTGAAATCGAAGTACACAACATCAGATGGAATCCCCTCATCAAGGGCACAAGTCCAGCGGTAAAGAATCAGAAGGAGCTGGTGGGTAGCTGACCGGAGAGGGAGAAACCCAAACTGGTCCTCGTGTATTATGGAATGATCACACAAATGTTTGATCATTCTGTCCCGTAAAATTGATTCCATGACCTTGCACGCAATACAAGTAAGTGCAATCGGTCGATAGTTGTTTGGATCAGAAGGTGAGCCCTTTTTGAAGACAGGGATCACATTTGCTTTCTTCCAAATACCCGGGAGTTCACCCTGAGAGAAGGAGAGAGTAAACAGTTTTGCCAGAGGGTAACTAATTTCGAGAATTAAGTTTTTAAAGAGATATGCCGAGAAACCATCAGGACCACAAGATCTACTTGGTTTAAGTTTTTGTGGGGTGGAGATGACAGACCTCACAGGAAAAGCTACCAAAGAGCAGTTCTCATTGGGAGCTGAAGGATTTCTAAGTAGACTAGCAGATGCCCCATCATCGAGAATAAAGTTGGCTGCAAAAGTAGAATTTAAGACGTCAGCCTTTTCAGCATCATCTGAAATATTGCTTTTAATATTGCTTTCTCCTTTAAAAAATTCAAATTGAGGTAAGTAATGTTTTTTTCACTCAATAAACTATACCTTCAAACTCAACATCGAAACTCAGTTCAAATCAAAAGAACTGTACGAATGCTGGTCTTTGGTACCATGATTTGTCACGAGGTGCCGTTGAAGAACTTGTTCCATTTGCTTCTTCGTAGGCGAATATTGCGACAGCCAGTCACAACGAAACACAGCGAAACACGGAGTGAAGCAAATTTGTTCAAAGCACTTGTGTGCTATTCGGCATAGAAGTCTTCACGCGGGCATGTTATGAGCAAAGAGGTGATAAGGACGGAGCTATACGAGCCACACCTACCGAGAACGCCAGACGTTAAACTCACCAATGCAACACCGGCTGAGATAAATCTTGCTATACGCCTCTGTGGGTTGCGACAGTGCGACAACAAACGAAACAGTGTGAAAACATGGCTATCGAGTGGAATCTGTCAGCGCGGATGGGAAGCCATTTGGAAAGTGGAATGGGGATAGGGAGTCAAGCATCGTGCGCCGGTAGCAATGAAAGGTGTGTACCGAATAAAGTAAGCAGTGGAAAGAAAAACACGGAAAATGGGGCCGAGGACGGAAGGATAGCAGGGAACGTAAAAAAAAAACAGTGGACAGTGTTTATTACTGCTGGTGTTGAATAAAAATATAACTGCTAATTTTAGGCAAGTGCGTCTGGCTCTTGTACGCTACTATTAATGGCCAGGTATATTACATTTGTTTTTCGTTTGCAGCGCAGCGCCATCCCCAAACTATTCATCCTTAAAAGTTGATAGAAAGAACTCGAATGGTTGGAGCTGTCGACAAGGGAACAGTGAACCGGCATGTCACATGACTTGAAAAGGGCCGCAGCTTTCGAAGACGAATTGAACGTTTGGCGAGAGAGCGGGAGTGAGCGCGTTTGGTTTCAAGGGGGGAGGGGGGTTAAGAGGTGGGGGGAGGGAGGGGAAGTCGGTAGGACGGCTTGAGATGTCGGCACTGGACGTTGCAAGTGACAAACTTGAAAGTAGATGGTGATTTTCTCTAATGCTTTAGTCGAGCAGCAATTCAATTTCCATTACTGCTCTGGCTTCTCTCTCTCTTTATGCCATCTCGTGCTCAGCTGGTGGGCTCTTGTACTACAACTGATAGTAAGCTACTATTCGATGGGTGTCCATATTTAGCACTCCTTGCACTCCGACAGTTTTGGCTCGCAAGGAGTATAGTCGCGGTTTAAAGGTCTCTTACAAAACAAAATAATTTATGCCTGTAGATAATGAGCGTAATTGTAAGAACCAGGTGTATAAATGAGTTCTGAAGCTCGCGATTACTCGACCGAGCGAGAGAAGTTATAGTGCGTGTTTTTTTTTTTTTGTTTTTTTTGTATATAATCGATGATTTCTATCGTACAGAGCGATTTCTGAATATGACGAAAGCAGACCCGGAAGCAATCTGACGAATATTCGCTTTGACGAATTTACGATCAAATCTGGATTGTTCTACCACCGCACGCCAGCAGCGGCATGCACAGGGGGAGGGGGGGGTGGATTTTGCCTTTTTGAGCCGACATTTGCTGGTGTGGCAGTGCCTGAGAAAGGGTCTATAGGCTTAAAAAATACCTAACAAGGGTAAATAAAAAGGCTTGAAATTCGCAAAAAGGGTAAAAACAGAGAGAGAAAAAGAAAAAAAAAGAGTTCCCATAAAAATGGCCGCTAAAACTTACTGTGCCCTTTTACTAAAACTTGTCCATGCCATCTCAGGGGTGCCAGAGTCGGACTGGGTAGGTTAGGGCGCCTGTGCCATTTGTCGAAATAAACGGGTAGGGGCGCCATGCGATTTACAGGAAACTGATGAAATCATGGTCCCTTCAACCATATAGGGGTTTTGGGAAGCGCCCCAAGCTCCCCAAGTGGAAGCAAAGTCAGAGGTCGAGCTCAAGAAGCTTTACTTATTTTCATATTCTGTCGGCATTTCTAGCTTCGGAGTGCATTCTTCAACAAACATTTTATTTCAAGTAATGCTATTTCTGTAAATTTTGGAGTGGGTTGGGGGGCGAGTTTACAAAATGCGTTAAAAAACGTAAGTAAAGGGATGGAGAAGAGAGACGGTTGTTTGTACCTGAAAGGAAAGGTCATCGGTGGACAGGGAATCCAAAACCATTTTTCTTAGCGGGGACTACCAAAGGGGGCGCCGAAAGTACGGTAGCCAAAGAGCGCCTGTGCCATTGGCACAAACTATGGCCAGTCCGAGCCTGCAGGGGTCTGTGCATGCTACTGCGCGTGAGATTGTCTGTAGAAATGATAAACCAAGCGACCGCGTCGTTTCAAAATGTGTAAAATTTGCAGTAACAGTGTTTTTTTTTTTTTAGCATTTGTAATTATTTTCTGCATTATTCGCCCTAAAGGCGGTTGTACATTAAAGGCTAGTTGACTGGGCCGAGTAACGTGCGAGTCGAGTTGACTTGCCACTCGTCCGTTACTCTCCCAATATGAACCTCTTCTGTATGAATAAATAAACACGGAAGCAAACCTATTTATGTTGCCGTTTGGACTTATATGTCAGACTGCCTGAGCGGGGAATCGAACCCGGTACCTTTGAAATCAAAGGCCAAGGTCCTACCGCTGAGCAGGTCGGACACGGCCAAAAGGAAACGTCCATAGTCAGCATTTAACACGCGCGCATATACATGAAACTTACATTCCGCATTTATTTAACCAGTCTCGAGCCCATTGGCTTTCCGTCCCGTTTAAACCTCTACTCTACGCGACCGTACGATCGTACTTGACTCGCTACTTGTATGTCATTTGACTATCCACAAGTTTAATATTTGATGCGAGTCTGCGGGTGAGTTACGTTTACAAGATGGTCGTAGCTTCCCCACTTTGCCGCCAGCTGAGGTGTCCCCAGCTGGCGGCAAAGAGGGGAAGCTACGACGTCGAAATTTGTATGGACTTGCATTGAAGAAACCAGTGTATACAGCACCTCGCATGCGAGTACACTCGTACCAGTTACACGCCCCAGTGCTCAGCCCAGTCAACTAGCCTAATGTACATCCGCCTTAAAAAAACGTTCGCTGTGGGATATGACAGCAAAGCCATTTTGATCCTGCTCAGGCCCTTTAGACGTTTAGGTTGGGATCCGTTACAGCCACCACTAAAAATCGGCTTCACCATCCAACGGGAAAACCCGAATTTCTCCGAAAATATTTGAGGTCAGAATTTCGTTTTCAATTCGTCAGTTTCACGCTCCGAAGTTCCCTTGTCACGAAATTTCAACTAAAACAGAAAAAAAAAATTCGGGACGTTGTCGTGTCCAAACAGGCAAACAGCACACAAATTCCAAATTCCGTCGAGTAATAAAGTAATAAACTATTCTTTTCATTCGCCACTAACATAATGTCCGACCGTGTGCGATGGAAACTGCGCATGCGGCTGCTCCAAGGACGATTTATGGTAAACAGCGTTTCAGGATGGTCCAGCTGCGATACTTCCTCTTCGAGACTATGGGAAGGCAGCCGCCATTATACCTAGGACGATATGTGGTGGACAAACAAAAAACCTTAGTCCGACGAGTAAGGTAAGACTGGCATGGCTTCAGCTGAACTGTAAAACGGTTTCCTAAATACTTCCCTTTAGAAGCACATGTTTGAACGAATATTCCAACAGCTATTTACTTTAAGAAATTGATGTTTGCATTGTTTTTAAGATGTGCAGCGTTTTCACCTTTGTAGCTAACTTCCTTTAATATAAAATTTGAATTGCCTTTGTCGCACACCACGGGGTGATTAGGACAGGAATGATGAATTATGGGATGCGTATCTCACGAATCTCGTTCAGGCGAAAGCAGAGGCGAGAACGATATGCACCATTGGCACCATCATGTTTCTTCTATTTTTAAAACTGTTGTTCCAACCTAAAATTGCTGTTATGCTCTTTAAAGGGCGTTACAATAATTATGTAAATTAAATAACAAATATATAGAATGTGGGATTGGCCTCTCGCGAATCTCATCCAGACGGGAACAGGAACTTAGCTGGCGCCATGGTGGCGTTACAAGGCGCCGGCCAGAGAGCGAAGGTTGGGAATGCATTGTTTCTAGTACAGTTGCGACCCCCTGCTTTAACGGAGTTGACTGGCTGGGTTTGCCATTAACACCAACATACTTTGTTGGCATGTTCATTTATGAACATCGCCATCTTGGAGTATGGCCTAACACCTTACTATGACTTCAAGAGTAGATGGACTTGACAGTTAAAGTAAAGGAAGTAACCTGTCAGCCGTAAATCAGCATCAGTGCATATCCTGTACTAGAAGTTTCAACGGCATTCCAGCTATGAAAAACGGATGCGTAAGAAGTCCTAGCCTTGGACAACCATGGACTATTTAATGGGAAGAAGAAGCAAAGTTTATTCACTTCTTCAGACCGGATGCCAGGTACACTCCGTCCCTTTTTATATTATTAACTTGCATTATAGTTTGCTGTAGTTTTTTCTCCTGTTTCAGATTAAACAAATGCGCCCCATACATTAGGGCTGTTGAGGAGTGTTGGGGGCTGAAGTCACCCCCTCCCCCCTTGCCCCTTTTTGTCCTTTTTCTTTGCATTTTTTCCCTTTCTCGCCTTTTGGTAGACAGCATCATGAACAAAATCAAAACACAGAAGTAGTTGGTTGGAACTAATTATCTGAATGAAGCAAAAACAAAAACAAAGGCTTTTCGAAGATCCGTATCATTCATTAGGCAAAGTAAGGCACATCTTCCCCCCCACCTCCCCCACATAAAAAAGAAAGTCAATAGAAAAAGTCCTGAAAAATGTGACGAGAGCCTCTCCCACCCACCTTTTGCTGTTCTGCGGGCTACCCTTAAGATTGAATAACTGTCATGTTGGAGTTGGACAGCTTTTGCCCTCGATTCACGTTTTAATTAGAAATTAAACTCCGAGATACTTTATAATTTTTTAGGCAAAGGCTCTTGCTATTTTAATTCAGAGATGTCGGCACAAATCCTTTCTGTTCTTACAGTAATTGATTCTAGTAAATCCTATTGCAAGTAAATTGTCCGTAACGATCGCAATTTACAATGGGGTATAGCGAGACATCGCCGTTTCTGATCCTGGATGTGTGTTAAGCCTAAAAGCGAAGGACACGGCCTCGTACGAACCACTGATGCTGAAAAGACCCACTGATCTGGAATAAACCATTGATCCAGACTGCCCCCAACCGAGTTAAAATATATTGCAATCCAATGCATAAAGTAAGAAAACATATTTTTTTATTAGATAGTGATGGTCATTACATTGTTTTACACTGTGAATATGTCTTTTGCATTATTTTCATCATAGGAGTTGAGTTGTGTTTGGATGGATAAGCAACTTGACTAAACAGGAAGTTTAAGAGCGCGGCATCAAAGGACGTACCGCTACGCCAATTGGCACTCGCGGCCGCGTGATCGGAAATGTACACCCAACGCACTAGGTTTAATCCCTCTAAACCATCTTTCAACATGGCGGAGAAAGCATACGACGCCTAGTATAACGCGGTACTAAACTGGTATAATGTACTAAATTGGATTTAGTATTTTTTTCAATTTTTCTGCTTCTACGACATTTTAACTTGGTTAAACGTACTGTTGTCACAAGAAGATGACTCGTTCTACACCGGTTTTCTTGCAAAATATCATGCATTCATAAGCACCCCGTCTCGTATGTTACAAAAATACGATATTTACGTCCCCAACAATCGCCGTTAAGGTTTCGTTCGACTGTCAAACTTTGTTACAAAACACAATGGCACCTACGCCTGGCAATATAACAATCTCTTATCTTACCTACGTTTGATACATCATAAACAACGTAGTACAGGGCGTATAGCACAGAAAATTCCACCGCCTACGGTGGAATTCCATTCGTCTACGAGCGGATCAACCGCGAATACCTCATGGCGGCTTGGTCAGGCGGAAGTAGCAGACGCGCTTTGTATTCTGGGATATATTCGCGTGTCACGCTTGCCATCGAAGCCTACGCACTTCGGCTATGCATTTGAGCTGGGAGTTGCTTATCCATCCAAACACAACTTAACTCCTATGTTTTCATATAAATACACTATTACATTTTTATATTCCAGCACACAATTTTGAATTTATCTTTCTGGAGCCTTATCCAATGAGAAGTGAATAAACAGTACTTCCGCTTCCCGTTAAATAGTCTAGGGTTGCGTAAAGCACAGAACTAATTGTGCAGCCGTTTTTCCATAGCTAGAAACTCACCAAGACTTCTAGTATACAGGATATGCACTAATGTTCAAAATTACTAACATTTTAGTAAACTTAACTAAATGATTTGTATTTTGCTTCGACATATAGTTTACATATTTTTATTAGAATTTTTGTAGATTTTTTGCTTGTTTCGTCTACTAGAAAGATGTAAAGTTAGAAACAGAACTTCTTTTAACTTTTGAAAGTTAAAATACTTCACACACATTCACACATTTCACTGTTATGGGGCAGCTGTACTCCTACACTTGCCCGTCTTCATATAGGTTGTGCAGAAATGTCTTCTCATGCATCTGGCATTCGTACTTGGTTTCATGAAGTCACGTAATCGGGCTTGAGTGAAAAACCCCAAAAAATATCTGTCTGATCCTGGGTTACAGGGCTTTCAAAGACACAAAAACTGCGCAGTCGAATTCAGTGCGAAAAAAAAAATCCCACAGGATATGAAAGACACCGTCTGCTCCCGGGTAACGGAAATGAATGAAGGATGGTGAAATGAATCACAAGATAGATAGATTGAGTGAGTGAAGCAACCTTACCGCAATTACCCATCTTCAAGAACCGGAATTATTTAAACTACACATTTCACTGTAATGGGGCAGTTGTACTCCTAGAGTAGCCCGTCTTCATAAGCAGTTTTACAGCTATTGCTAAAGTATTTTAACTCTCAAATGATTGACAATGAAAAATATTCTACATGATAATAAATAATGGCAAATGAGCCACTCCAGTCATTGTTAATTCATTTTTCTGACTCTGTACGTAAAACTTAATAATGTAAAAATTCATTCAATGTACCTTGCCCCCCCCCCCCCCCCGGTCACCCCCAGACAAAAAAATTCCCGCGTACGCAACTGTGCTAAGTCGAAACATGTTCTGGCTAATTGATATTGGCTTTGTGCATTACGGGAACGGCATTACCGATTCGATTATGTACTGCAGTTTAGAGGTTTCGTCGGGCAGAGTGGTGTTTCGACTACGGCCTTATTTTTCAAGCCCAACTCAAAACAGCAAAAATGGTCATGAATGTCGTGAATGGTCATGAATGGTCATGAATGTCGTAAACATAAACCTCAGAACAGAAACATCGCTGAGAGTTTGCTCACCTAAGGTTCCCTAAACTACCAGCTGGACCTTGAGAACAAAATAACATATGGAACTAGGTTACACAATATAACTGCTAAAAGCACCGCATCGTGGCTGATTGACGTCGAGGGCGTTAGTTACCGCCTAAAAATGAACAGAGGGAAAAAATTAGCATTTGACTTAAAACTTGGTGTGTGAGAGTAGGACAGCTTAACGAAATTACTTAAAATTGGTTTTAAGGCTAATAATGTATATTTCTCAAGTAAAACTACGTGAAATTAAAATTATTAAATTGAAGACTGCCACTTGCCCACTTGTTGTTAGTAGATATCAGACCTGTCCCCAAAAATCGTGCTCGACTGGCTATCTGTACAGTTGAACAAGCCTCCGTTGTTTAGCAACGGTAATGTCTTTTCGTGGTAGGATATAGACTACTATCTAAAACCGTTGTAGCTTTGGCCGGATGGCTTAGTGGCCCTGGCTTACCATACCTCGTGTTGTAGCCTACCACACGTGCACTCAACAAAAATCCAGGCACAGAGAGCGCTACATAGGGATCACCCTGTTCGATCCACCATCTGAAGCCTACCACCAACCCTCCCTCCCCTCTCCCCCCACTGGGAATTGGGATCGCGGAACTAAAAAAAGTAAAAAAAAAAAAAAAAGAAAAAAAGAAAAAACGAAAAAACATAACGGGAAGGAAAAAAAACACTAAAAGAATATGAATTATTCTTTAGTGTCCGAAGACGTCAGGATATTCGTTTCTCAAGATTTACCCTCTTCCTCTATCTCCTTTTCCCTTTCTCGTTTTCAACCCCTACCCCTCTAGGAAATTCCTAGTCTTCTCGATTGCCTTCTCCTCGTCATCATCTCTCCCTCCTGGCGGAAATTAATCGTCCGACGAGTCAAAGTGACATAAATTCCCAAAGAATTGTGACACGGAAACCCCAGGAGGGAGGTCCTCCGACTGCGAGACCCACAAGAAGAAGACATGAAGCTTGTGAAGCAGAACAAGGCAACGAACAGAATCTCGCTGTGTGAATAATCCCTTCCCTCCTGGTATCATCCATTTCGTCTGGTTTTGACTGAAGAGCATATTTGCCCCTTCCTCCTCCCCAACCCCCAAAACCCATCCCAATTCTTTCTTTCCCTTCTTGGTAATTCGTCTTCCCTTTTCCTAACTGTTATTTTTACCGTCCCCCAAGCTTTCAATTTGAAATCCCCAATTAATGACGGTTTTGAATTGACCGTCAATCATATGCTGAGTGTGCTCAGAATACGCAGCTGCCTTACATCCTGCTCCTGGTATCCGTAAGTCCGGTACAATGAAAAGGAATAATGAAAGAAGTTGATGAACGTTGATTTTTTTTAGAGGTAATAGTTTTAAGGAAAGAGCCCATGGGCTGTGCAACTACTTACCGGGAATCTACCACTAATTTTTGTGGACGCTGCCATTAATCTTCATGGACTGTGCTGCTAATCTTCGTGGACCGTGCTACTAATCCCCGTGGACTCTGCTACTAATCCCTGCGGACTCTGCTACTAATAACCGTGGACTCTGCTACTAATCCACGTGACACTCTACCAGTCCTCGTGGAGTCTGCTACTAATCCCTGTGGACTCTGCTACTAATAACCGTGGACTCTGCTACTAATCACTGTGGAATCTGCTACTAATCCACGTGAACTCTACGAATCCTCATGGACTCTGCTACTGAGACACATGGACTCTACCAATCCTCGTGGACTCTGCTACTAAGACACATGGACTCTGTCAGTAACCCCCAAGGCCTGATACCCATGGACGCTAATACTACCTAGTTTGTTTCACTGAGTTTACCATACAAGTAGTTATTTCCAATACAGTATCTCTATATTATCTAGACACACGCTAGTGTGTCGCACCAAGTTAGGCAACAATCATCACAACAAACATAACATCAATTCAATTGTCGAGGTTGTAAACCATTGTAGCGCGACGCCATAGCGTCAGTGTCTAATACCCTGAAGCTGAGTTGAGCACATTTTAGGTACTTGCATAAAAAAATAATGCGGTACAAACGCTTAAATTGTGTTGAAATCAAGAGCAATGACCCACCTAACAAAAATTAACTCTTGTAGGAAAGCCAGCTAAGCTACTTTCAATGCAAAATCTGACCCTCAATAACGTTGCAAATGTGTAATTAGCTACTATCTAGCTAGCTAATTCTAGTCCGCTCATCCCCATCGTTAATTCCATATGGTGATTATTCATCGATACCGAGATAACGGATAGGCTTCCAGCTATGAAATTGAACGAATAGCTGTAGTACGATACGAACTGCGTACCTTTTATGGTTTGAAGCCTACGGGTGTAGCGGGGATGGCGTGGGATGGCGCGTAAGTACGAAGATATTGTTATAAC
>JAHWFP010266348.1:14623-42522 GCA_023313725.1 Lithobius niger | reverse complement strand
ATTGGACGGCCAAAGTTCGGACAATGACAACGTGTATACTGACGTACGTGCCTAGACACACACTAGTGTAACACGATATATCGAAACAACGTTGCCAAAGATATTGTATTCACGTCCAATTCACGAAAAATAAACCAACTGTAAAATCATAGTAAAATAAACAAAGCCAAAAACTGGTGAAGAGGCCACCAAGTTGAGAGTGGTTCGGCCCTTCAATGGAGTGATATCAACACACCAAAGTAACGAAATAAAACGAATTACAACATAATTGAAACCAAACCAAAAACCTATAAAGAGGTGACTAAGTTGAGAATGGTTCGGCCTCTAGGCAAAAGGTAGTAGCAAATTGTTGAAAACCAATTTCTTGTTGACGTGCAACTTTACTACACATCTGCACGGTAGTGGAGTTGAGTTTAATACACAATTTTTAAAAAAGGACTGATATCATATCAAAAACCAAAACTGGTAAAAGGGGCCGCCAAGTTCCGAATGGTTCGGCCCTTTATAGGAGTGATACCAACATACCAAAACATTCGTCAACTTAATTGCACCGAATACTACTTTGGACGTTAAATGAAAACTTGAACATTGCTACTGTAAGTAGCAATGTTCTAGTTTTTATTTAACCTTCGAACTATTAAACGGTGCGATTAACTTGGCGAATGTTTTGGTGTGTTGATATCACTCCTTTGAAGGGCCGAACCATTCGGAACTTGGCAGCCCCTTTTACCAGTTTTGGTTTTTGATATGATTATTATTACGCTAACCATTAACGCTTAGATTAACTTGCATGAAATAAATAATTTTTTTATATTATTTCTGTTGGTCATAGCGCTGTTGTTTGCGTAATAACTACTTTGAAAATTAGAGAAATATGAGGCAACAATAAGAAGATAAAGACAGTGACTCATCGTAACATCCAGGGACTGTATATTCCCGTGTCATCTTGTGACTGCGAATTGAACCCAGGACTTCCAATAACCTGTCGACTTGTCCTACCTGGAGAAGTCGACATAATCAGATCTTCAAACACTAGCCTTGGAAGCTTTGCGTCAATCACAAGTACTTAAACCAGAGGGCGCCACAATGCGGGCCACCAACCGTGGGACAAGAAATACATTAGCCACGTAGAAAACGAAAATCCCAGTCGACCCCTCCTGGCCTCCTAATTTCGATGAACCTTGTTTCTCCTACTATTTTTCAAGATCCCTCAACTCTTTTCACAATGACTGCTCTGTGTTGTACCTTTCTTCATTCAGTTAACAGTTTCAACATTGTAATTGTATTACGAAGCTTTTATTAAGAATAAATCAATCACAGTTGGTGGTGCATGTTATTTGGATTGTACGACTGGATGACCGACGTGTTCGATTTGGACGAAATGTAGGTGATTTTTATGTATTTTTTTTTTCACATTGAAGAGGACACTAACATTAAGATTAGTTATAATGTCATCCTCAGAATTAAAAAAAACACTAAGGATCCCCCCCCCTTCCCTGCTCCACCTCCTTCCTTGCTCCCCCTCCTTTGGAACCCCTGGTGTTTAATCTTCTCAATGAAGTAATAGCATTTTCAAGGCAGGGTGCCACAGTGTGGCTGAATTGCCCGTTTCTCCGTTTTGCTACCAAGCGTGATAAGCCCGCAACAACGAATGTGCTTGCAGTGATTGTTACTCAACCAACTTTGAAACTATTCAACTCGGCTCTAATAGCCAGCATTATTGAAGCAATATTTTGTGTTACAACTGATTGTTATAGGGCACATCCGTTCGCACTGTCAGCCGCTCGCCCTTTTCTTTGCTACCGTGCCAAGAATGAACCTGCTCGCCCTCTTGCTACCGCCTCCTCATTGTATAGTTAATTTGAGCCGTTTTTATTGGCTGATTTCTCACTGTTTAATAGTGAGTTTACCGTGTGCATAAGTTTGCTATGTGCGTCTCAACCAAAGCGTATTGTATACATTATGGTCATGACTTTGCTTACGGCCATTTTCTGTTTTATTTTCTGATCATGACTGCTCACGACCTGAAAGTCATGGCGTGCGCAAAAGTTTGCGTCACAAAAGGTCACGAACCAAGTCCACTGAAATGTGAATATCCGAATATCCCACGTGGGATGCCGCTTGGTTTTGTGAGGCGAGGATGGTGAAGGGGCTCCCAACGATAATTTTCATTTTATTGTTTTGAAATGTCACGCAAGGCGCGCGGTTTTAATCCCGTCGCGCGCACCCACACACGCAGGAATTAAACAGACTCATACATTCGCTGACCCCTCGACTCCCAAGGGGTTTTCAGCAGTGGCATAAAATTGCAGACGCACTTGTCATGCACGTCACACGTAATGCCCATGAGGGTGAGGAAAAGTTTATAGTTTTGGGTCTCGTGGACTGCGACAAGGGAAGAATAGCGAGCCGCGCAGGCGGTTATTTCCTCACTCCATGTTTGACGGTTTCTGTTCTAGTTAGGCTTACACAACCGTTGTATTAAAAAAAAAAACAGCACCTTTACACATTTTCATTTATTGGTTACCAACGTTCATTCCTAGACGTTGACAAGGCCGGATTAACCGATTGCGATGCCCTGGACTCCGCTCTTTCATTACTGCACCCCCCCCCCTCCCCACTTTCTTTTCTCATACTTATGTTTAATTCTAAGAATTAGAAAGAGGAACAGGTATGGTATTAATTTTACAAAAACTGGTGTCGCACTCAAACAAGGCTAGGACTTTGCCGTCGGCATCACAATCAGTCAATCACATCATTCACTTTCTTGTGTTGTTACATTTGGCATTTTCTGCACTTCAATCTTGAAAATTTGTCAATAACTTCTTCAAAATTTTGTTCTTGAACCAAGTCACTCTCAATTGCCATCGGAGACGGAGCTTGCAATCGGGGTAGCCATCCGCAATTCACTTTTTATTGCAGAAAAGTCTCGAAAATAAACGTCCTCTGCAGCGTTGGTAACTGGGATTGTCAAAGCAAGCAGAGTAGCGATGTTTACATTGGGCTATGACGACTCTGCTTCGTTATGTTTGATAACTTTAAGCATTGATGCGAAAGCAGAGTTCACGTTTTTTGCTGATTTAGAATTTTGCATATTTTCGTAAATTCCATGATGCCCTGCGCCCGTGCCCACTTTGCCAACTGGTTAATCCGGCCCTGGCACGTTGAAACTCTTTGTCTGGTTGTACAGACGAGTTCTTTCTATCTAACAGCTTATCACATCGGATCAAATTCGTGTGCATTACATGGAATCCGTAATGCATCATTACTCTAATTCGTGACCAGCGCCACTAGCGGCAAAGGCACACTACGGCGTTGGATTTATTAGGAGTTTCAGTTTCGATTACGAAATTACTTTCGATTATGATACAGACACGAATTGTGCTGAAATATACTTATTACTAAGTACCTACGTCAAGCGTAAATACAACTTTTAGAAGCGGTTTTGAGGACTTATAGTTTTGAGGATTAGTTTTACCATCACTTTTCGTAGAGGTGGATCTGTCTAGATCGGGGATTTAACAGCAGCCGCCATCTTGGATGCGTGTTCAATTCGTTTGCACCGAAATGACGTTACACTCTTCTTAGGTCATGATGTGATGGAATTAGATGGGCGTATTCCTAGGAAATAAACTTCTCAATGGCAGTTTCATTTCTCATCATTGAGAAGTAAGCCCATAAGTGCTAACGCGCAATAACTTAAAAAACAAAAAGATGAAACGTTTCACTGCCTAATTCAGCGCCGTTATCTGCACAAGAGTAAAATAACTCCGGTAGAAATCATCAAAGGTAAAACGGAAAATCTATTTTCACGTGGAACGAAAAGACAGTACGTTTTTGAAAAAACCAGCATAACCGTACATTAAAGTAGTAGTGGTTGGTTGTGGAAGGAGGGGAGGGGGTAAAATGGAACTCCAAATACAGCGAACCGAAAATGTGAGGATGAATCGAAAAAAAAAACAAGAGAACCCTCTCCAACCCCACACCCAACCAAGTTTTTCAGTCGGAAAAATTTGCCTCAGTCGGAAATAGCGGAAGGGACTGTTGCAACGAACCATCATAACTCAAGATAATCACTACGTGAGCTAGAGGGAACTATTGGAGACTCGGGGCCAATGTAGGGTTGCTAAAATTCGAACATATGGCTGAAGCTGGAAAAGGATCAGTCCAGACAAGATGGTTCAGTTATTGCTGACGGAATTTAATGCTCGCTTTGATACACGTACAGCCTGGCGGACTTAGCCATAAGAGTTGTCTCTTTAGGTTTAAAGTGTAGGCATAACTTATGCCTGGTGTTTGGTGCATTACTATAGTTAGGTTCATGTTATTGGTTCGAAAGAAGTAGTGCCTGGGAGGAGGAGTTGTTAAGTTAGTTGGTGGACTGGGAATGATTGTCTAAAACAGGGACAAGGCACAAGACGGTTAGCCTCAGACTCTACAACACGTATGATAATTGATGTTAGAAATTCAACTGCGTCGTATTGTTTGGCATCATAACCTAACTGGTTTACAATCTTCCCTGCTAAGGTTTTGAACTCGATTATTGCGCATTCATGAGGTTCCTGAGTCCAGGCGCAAATGTCGTCATCGTTGTGGCAAAACCAGTAGAACCGGTTTCAAACTTGAGCACAGCCAGGAGGCCATCTCTACAGAACTGGAAAAGAAAATTCTCCAAAATGTTTGGCAAAGACGGGATTCAGTCGAAGATTTCTGGCTTCACACCTTCCCACTTCCTCATTATTTTTTTTTCGACACGTCCAGTAGTCCCGCGTCCAGTAGTTGTGTGGCTGTTTCCATAAATTGTGGCTGCGCCAATTATCTTAGCTGAGTTTTTTTTAATTAGGAATTTCAGCTTCAGTGTAAAATTTTTTTTAAATATTCAGGAATATTTTTTCTGAATATTGTCATTGTTGCTGCCATGTTCTTCTATTCCTATTTTACAAAGTCCAGCTTCCAGTTATGTTTTAACTAGAAAAAAAAAATATATATAGCACAAATCTCACAAATGAAGGGACATGTCATACACCGCAACAAACTGATGAAAAACTTCCATATGAACGTGTATCCGGAAATGCCTCATTTTGCAGCTATTTCTCCTATAATACTGCAATCACGGCTACACCGACTAAAAGTTGAACTTTTCTTTAAAGTGAAGAAACCTTCTTTAAAGTTCTCTTTCAAAAATATTGAAAAATTGCACCTACGTTCGGAATTAAAATTGGTTTTTGTATCCAGTAAATTGGTCCCAATTTTCACTTTTTTTTTATCAAAAGAGTAGAAAAAATATACACTTGCAAGTGAAAAAAGCTCCGTAGCAGAACTTATATTGCCACACCATAAACGTACTAATCATATATTTATCAAATATTAATTTATCAAATTGTATTTATGGTATATACCAACAAGTTTAACGTAACCAATTAAATACTCTACACATCACACTTAGCAGCAAAAATTGTGGTTTTTGTGTTGGGGGGGGGGGGGGCGGTACTTTAGCATTGGTTACACTGGTGCCCTCACCGAGGTAGCTACGCGCCAGTCTCCAGTCTACCTCATTTCGACAACAACAACAAAAAAAAATGCTGCAGAAAATGCTCAAGCAACAGCGCTACAGCCAAACAGAAAAGGGACTTCAAAACCTTAACCTAATCTTATTTGTAGGCATTGCCATTTCTCTCCTGACTTGACGTGTAATTTTCCCATTTCCGAACACAAGGCTCTCGACTTTTCTCCAACCAGCATTTCCTGGACCACCAAAACCGCCTGCCTGGCAGACTGGCCAAAGCAATGGAATAAGAAACGAATCAGTCCACGCGAAATCTGACCCGGAGACAACGAATACTAGGGCGGTGAAGAAAGCGGCTCCCATGGGCGGATCGAAGCCACGTGATCAATTGGTCGCACGTGCCTCTTTCCTTTCGCTCAAAGGACCCCCATCATCTTGAAGCACCCCCCTCCTTACTCCCGACGCCCACCCCTACTCCCTCCCCCCCCCCCCCCTGCCAACTGTATAATGGCCGCCGCACATCTGCTGCAGACTCTACTGACTGTATGGGGACTTCGTTAAATATCATTGGCCATAAATTCTCATTTCCCGCTTGCCTCAGCGTCAACATAATTACAACTACGACTTTCGCTGCACACAACTGAGGTTAATTCTGATTCCCCTTCCCCCAACTCCTTCGACCCCCCCCGCCCCCCCCCCAGCCGGGAAGGCCACAACAACAGATGGAGACCAACTTCGAAGACAATGCAGTAATGATTCCAAACTGTATTCAGCGTTTCCGTTGTTGTTAAGTCCATGTGGAAGAGCCGAATGGCGTAATTACAGCAAGTGGACGACGCGTTTGTTTGTTTAAAGGATCTTACGCCCGACAGTTTTAATTTTAAAGCGGTGCATGTAGCTTTTGTGTGTTCGCTCAATTCGTATTGGATTTTCGGTTTATGAAATTTGATATGGAAGAAATTCGAAAGAAATCGAGGGAGAAATTGAAATCGTGGTCCCATCATAGTCCTGCATTTAGTCGGATTCGATTAACGGAATGTGAAATTAAAAGATTCAGTCAGTTACCGGGAAGAAGTAATAATTCGCAACACTGCCACTAAAATTTTGCAAAATCATCTTCCAAGTATTTCAAATGTTTTCTTTAACCCCTTACCTGCCACAGACAAGCCCAACCCGTCATAGACAAGACCAAAGTTTAAGTATTAAAAACAGAGTCCAAACTATGCACGAGATGTGCAATAATGGAGAAATGACAACATACTAGGTACTCTCAACAAGCTGACTCTAGAGAGGGCCGTGGCCGAGGGGTTCGACAAAGACAAAAAAAGTGTACGAGATTTGTAAATCTGTAAATCTTCCAACGGATTTAAGGAAATTTACGGATTTGCTGGGATTTAAAGATTTACATAACATGTTGCAGATTTACATAAAATGTTGAAGATTTACATGGAGATTTTCAGAATTACTGGGATTTAAAGATTTAAGTGAGATTTACTGGGATTTAAGGATTTAAGTATGATTTAATGATTTACATGAGATTTTTCAATATTTACACGGATTTACAGAAGATTTAAAGATTTACACAAAATTTTGGAGATTTTCACAGATTTACAGATTTAAAGATTTACACGAAGATTTTTGCAGGATTTAAAGATTTACAAAAGATTTAAGTAAGATTTAAATGATTTACGCCAGATTTACGTGATTTACAAGATTTGTGCAAGATTTAAGGATTTGAGTGATTTACACAAGATTTAGATGCTTTACACAAGATTTACAGATTTACAAGATTTACAACGGATTTATAAATCTTAAATCTTGGGTGTACGAGAGTTATAGCTTTGTCCAACCCCTCGGCCGTGGCTGCACTGGTAGAGGCGTGTGACTGAAGTTAAAGAGCTCGTTCAAGTTGCTAGTTCGAGTCGCGTCCAGGTTAGCTCTACCCTTATGGAGATAAGGTGTTAAGATATTTAGATAAAATACATAAGATTTTATTACACTGGAAATGCTGGGGGATGTATGCCATCCACACTAACGGCACTGGTCGCCGTGTTTAGAAGGGAATACTTCTTTTTCAAACTGTGTGGTGAAGCCGTAGAACAGCCTTCCATCTGGCGTGGTAAACTCAACCAGTCAAAAAGTGTAAAAACGAAACCTGAAAAATGTCGACTTAACTTCCGTCCTGAAATGTTTGTTATTTATTTGTATTGTCGTGCTGTTTTTTTTTTTTTTTTTTTTTTTTAAGACTAACTACGGGGAGCCCACTAGAGTTAGTCTAAAAAAAAAAACATGACAATACAATACAAATAAATCAAAAACATTTCAGGAAGGTAGTTAGGTGAACATTTTTCAGGTTTCGTTTTTACACTTTTAGGCTGGTTGAGTTTACCACACCAGATGAAAGGTGGTTCCACGGATTCACAACACGGTTTGAAAAGTACTTAGTACAGTCCCTTCTAAACACGGTGACATTAAGTTTAAACGGGTGGCCGCCTCGAATGTATAGGTACCGCGGATTTTAAAGAATATCTGCGGATCCACATCCACAAACCCCCTAATTAGTAAGACAGAGGTCACCATGCAACCTTTGTAATTATAATGTTTCAAGACTAAGTTATTTTAAAAGCTGCCTATAATATAAGTTTTGCAGCCACGCAGGGTTTTGTAGAGGTTCTGTGAACTGATTCAGCTTGTTCTATATCTTTGATTAAGTGTGGAGGCCAGACCGGACTGGCATGCACCAAAATAGGGCCGAGGTGCATCTAAAAGCTCTAACCAAGGTGGTCTCATGGCCGGACATGAAGCAACGTCTAAAGTTGACTGATTAGACGACAGTTGGTAACTTATTACACGTTACTTGTTAGACGACATTTTGAAATCGATGAGCTATTCTCGCACAAGATGGCTCCATCCAACGACACACAACCCTCGTATATTAGAACGTAAATCAACTTAGCACTCTGCATGCGACAGTGCCATTGGCCCCAGCGACACGCAGTTCGTAGATGATCTCGGGCTATCGTGATATTTGCAGAACTGAAATCGTCGCCTCGACTGTTATCATTTCATTTTCATCCGGATCGCCCCCGAATCCTGTTGTCATGTAGTCCGTTGATGTTTGAATGCCTAACCGACTCTAAAAACAAGCGGCGGAAAATATTTACTCAGCGTTTTAGAGGCTGAACCATCGATGTCCTTCGTAGACTCCACTTTTCTTCCATCCAGCCCCATCGATCAATCCTGAACATTGAGAACTGTCACTGGCCTTTATCTTCCTGCTGTCCTGTATAAAGTTTCAAGTTCATACCAGGCCATTTTGAGATATTGAAGATCGACCGATAGTTAGGAAAGAAAGAGAAGTAAGTGAAACAAACAAGGGCAAATAAGATGCTTTATACCACGGCTGTGACGTCACGCTAACTCAACGCCACGCTAAATTTCCGTAGGTTAAATCCCGTTAACCAACACCGGAAGTGTGCGTCATCGCAAAAAGTGTGGGTTATCAAGTTACCCTACACTTTTGCCGATAACCCACACTTTTGACACTTCCGGATCACGCGACCGGGAACGCACACACCAACAACCAAATACAGCATGCAAAAAAAAAAAAAAAACGTAACGCAATAAAAACGTACAAAACTTAATTACTTAAAAAGAATGAAATCCCATCCCTGCAAACTCTTATACGTCAGGCCAATATCTAAGCCATTCACGCTGCGTTAACGCCCCCCTCCCCTCCCTCCACAAACTAAAACGCAATGACCTTCATTCATACCGATACCCTATTACCGTAGTTTTTAAACAATTCTCAAACTACAAACGCTCAAAATGAATTACATACCTTCCCAGAATGTCATTCTATCCCTGCAGCCTTTTATCGAAGTTCTATCACTCCGTAAAGCTTCGAAAACACAAGCGACCTGGCTAGCCTGGAATACGGCGAAACGACGCTGCATATCCTACCTGCCCACTCCCCCACAGACGGACACAAACGACTCGTCGGTCTACCAACCACTCCACCCTCAGTAAACTAAAATGGAATGATCCTTAGTCATTTCGAGATATTTTCACAAAACACAAACACGTTTTAATTAAATACGAGTTAGCTTGACGTCCCAACCGTGATATAAATAAGTTATTTATTAAGAAACTATTGGTTATCAATTTTTAAACCACGGACGCGATGATTTGGCTGCTCGATATGCAAATCGTCTCGGCCTCGACGTATTTGCATGTCTCACGGCCAAATCATCGCAGCCGTGGTTTAAAAATCGATAACCAATAGTTTTTAACCAATAACTATTACTTATACTTGTTTTTTTATTTTTGCGTAATCGGCCTTTCAACTCTCGTAGATTAAAAAAAAAAACACAATTAAAAACCGTTGCGTGCAGCATTTAATACAACGAAAATAAAGAATTTTTAGATTTGCCAACTTTAGTACCATTTCTCGCCACAAGATGCTATTATTAGCAAAGTGTGTAGCCTAACTGCAGTTCAGAAAACTTGTGCATTTTTCAAAGGTTAAATATTTGCGGCTTTTTTTTTATCCAGTTTTTGTCCTTTTTAGGGGAAAACTAAATAATATGTGCGTACAACTTAAATCAGTTAGGGCGTGTTTACGCAACGACTCGCCTTGCATTCTCGCAGCTAGAACTCAATCGCGATGACAAAGATGTCGTTGCCACGGTAAAAACGCTTCCTGAATTAACTAAATCCGACATAGATTGAGCAAATGCTTGCAGTCTTATAATTCGTGGCAATAAGATAAAGAATTCCACCTGAGAAAACAATCTTCCCAATCGCTTCTTAACTTGACTAGTTTCGTTCCGATCCGACAGAGGTACAACCGCCGCCACGTAGGAATTTCAGATAATTTCTAGCTTCTAGCTGCGAGAATGCAAGGGCGAGTGGCTGCGTAAACGCGCCCTTATAACGCACTTTGCTAACAACGTGGTCTATAGTAGCAAGAAATGGTACTAAAATTGGTATATCTCACACTTTTTTATTGTATAAAATACTGTATACGCAGCGGATTTTAATAGTTATTTTTCTATTTACGAGAGTTAAAAAAAGGTTCATTATTGTAATAAAAAAAAAGCGTAGGATAAATCTCCTTAACTGCTATTTAATTTATTCGTATAGTCACGGACACCTCAAATTGTATGATGGTCAATGGGTTTTTAATGCCTTTCAAGCGCTTCTGCTTTTGTCTCCCGTATAGCCGCCATGCTAGGTCAAAATGTTTTCTGTAGATTTGTCACACAAGAAAGCGTGCCAATCTGAAAACATATTTTTACTTCGCATCTATCCAATACAGAGACGTTTTTACGGATGGTTGCGAGGGGGTGGGGTGGCCAGTTGGCAAATTAGTCTGCAAAATTACATAATTTTCGGTCAGTCGGCAAATCAGGAGGTAAAATTACATAATTTTTTGGCTAGATGGAAAATTATGTCGGTAAATTTCTGGTTAACACCCCTCTAACTTTTATCCTTCCTGACGTCTCTGATCCATTTAAAGTGACCGTAAATGGTATTGACATTCAGGCCGACCAGCCAACATCTAGATAATGAAAGGTACATTCCTCCCAACGCCATTTTTTCTCGATCCACCACATCAAGTATGGCCCCAAAGGTCTATTTCCTTACCGTTAGTCAATCCCTTGCTAAAAATCCGTTTTAAAATGTGGCTAAAAGATTTACTGTTGAATATTGGGAACAATATTTACTGCATCCTGCGATTATATGATCCTTTGCACGCTTACAATAACCATGATGTTTCATCTCTGTGAATGCATGTACTAAGTTTTAATCGTTTGCTAATAATTACCATGAGATCAAAAATCTAAGACTAATGCCATAACAATTAAAATTATTAATGCCTATGGGTCGCCGAAGAAAAATTACAAGATACTAGCTTAAAAAATTGTAGAGTGTGATGTTAAAATACGAAAATTATTCCGGTTTGTGACGACACAATCTTTAACTTGATGCCGTTTCGTATACTATCTCAGTTGGTCTTGTATTCCTAGGCCGAAGACTCGTGAAACGGCGCGATAGTAACATGCGCGTATGGAGATCTGCGCGTGTCTGTTATAAGGCAGGCCGGATGTGCCTTTAAATCCCTGACGTCACGTCCTTCTGTGTCCGCAAGAACCACAGCGCATCGTGACCGCTTCGACAACTTTGACAGGACTGGGTTTGCTGTTTTACCATTGCAGTTGTTAATTCTCTAGACGTGTACTTTACAATTATTATTCGGCGATCTATAAGCGTAAATCCTTTTCGTATTTACACGATTGGCTTTCAGGTACTTCGACAGCAAGCACATTATTAGTAAACAGCAAACATAAGTTGTAATGGGTTTGACGGACGGCGTACTCTCTGATCCTGTTTAAGGCAAACTGAGATTGAAGATGCATTGCAGCGAGGAAGTGAGCTTCAATCTCAGTTTGCGTTTGCTTTAGACAATATCTGAGAGGTGCACCGTCTGTCAAACCCATTCTAACTTATATTTGTTGTTTACTACTAATAATTTACTTGCTGTCGAAGTACCTGAAAGCCAATAGTGTAAATGCGAAAAGGATTTCCGCTTGTATACAGCCGAATAAAAATTGTAAGATACATGTCTAGAAAATTAACATCTGCAATGGTAAAACAGCAAACCCAGCCCTGTCAAAGTTGCGAAAGTTGTCACGACGCGCTGAGGTTCTTGCGGACACGGACGGACGTGACGTCAGGGATTTAATTATCTAGATGTTGTCTAGTCTCCCTAAATGCCAATACCATTTAAGGTGACTTTAAAGGGACACCCGGCCTGCCTTATAACATTCCGCGTGCCAAATTACAGCTAAGCGCAGATCATCATCAAAGCAATTACAGTGCCAAGGTCGGCTGGGATGGAAGCTGCGTTCCGCGCATAGCTGCTGTCTCGGTTGGCTTTGTGAATAATACACGACACAGAATCAAGTCAACGATTGTGTCGTCACAAACCGGAATGATTCTCGTATTTTAAAATCACAATTTATAATTTTCTAGGCTAGTGTCTTATAATTTTGCTTCGGCGATCAATTGGAATAATTAATTTTAATTTTTACCGCATTAGTCTATTAGATTTTAGAACTCATGGTAATTATTAGAAAATTAGTAGATGTAAACACAGAGATGAAACGTCATGATTATTGTACGCGCCCAATGCATCATTTAGTGACGGTTCGTTAGTAAATAAAGTTCCATTATATTCAACAGAAAATTTCCTAGACGCCACATTTTAAAAAGGGTGTTTAGCAAGGGAAAGACTAACGGTAAGGAAATAGACCTTTGGGGCCGTACTTGGTGTAGAGGATCGAGAAAAATGGCGCTGGGAGGTATATCCCTTTAATGTATTGGATAAAAGTGAATTAAAAATATGTTTCAGATTGGTACGCATTTGTTTATGACGAATCTCCAGAAAAACCTTTTGCCCTATAGTATGCCGGATACGGGAGACAAAAGTAAAAGCGCTAGCAGGGCATTAAAAACCCAATGGCCATCATAAAGTTTGATAATCTAATTGTTCGCAGAAGTGTAAGTAAAAGATTGGCGGTATCGAGTCCAAGGAATACATTAAATGGCAAATAAGGAGATTTATCCTACACTTTTTTTTGCCGTTCAATCTCACTTCGCTAAGCCTAAAGCGAACGGAGAAGCAACATTACGACCACGAGTGAATCCGTGTGCGGCCCTTAAAACCGAATCCCAACTAAAAATAAAAGAAAACGATCTAACTTAAATTATAAGCTCCTAAATGATTCTTTGGAAAGAAATCCCCTTCAAAAAAAAAAAATAAGAAAAAAGAGTGACAAGTTTCACGCTTTGCCGTTAGGCTAAGTCATCACAACAAGTTTCATCCTCTGTTTAACATGTCTAATTCACTGCGGCGTAACTTATAAATCCAGCCGCGTCAGCAATTGACAAATAAATAAATCTAAAACGCTCTAAGTACCCTCTTTCGTATGCAGAAGGAGTTCGACGAAAGGCGTTTAGTTTAACGGCCGTGTTTCACGAAACGAAATCCTCTTCTTTTTCGTCGTCTCCTTTTTTCCCGCTTTTTATTTTTTTTATTTTTTATTTTCTTCTCGTTCTTCTTTCTTTAACTTCCCTGGTTGGATGAACTACTCAAGTACAATTCCCGTTTGGTTCGAAGACGCTGATGCATATAAAAGAGCGCCATCTGTTGCGAAGAGGCGAAGCTAGAGATGATCGCTCGACGGACAAACAGACATAGAGACGAGATTATCCGGCGTTGCCAGCGGGGAACGTCCCGGCGGAAAGTAAAAAAAAAAAAAATACATCCAGGAAACTTGTTTTCCGCACAAACGCATCTTGAAAAGACGTAACGGCAAGTTTGGCTAAGAAAGTAGATATACCGATGACGGCTGGATCCGATCTTTCGGTTGTTTGGATCGGATGCTCATCTGAGAGAGAGCAACGCCCTCTTAGGAACCGGGCATGTATTATTTTATGGATTTTTCGATGTGTCTCATGAATTTGTAGGCTTTGTTATGGGAAGGTGGGGGTTGGGGGTAGAAAAAACTCCGGTAAAAATGAAATTCTAACGGCACTTTTCACCAGTTAGAATTTCTAAAAATGCGAAAGCTTCTGGGCTCGCCATCATGTAAGTGTTTAGATGATGGTTTGAAGCTATTTCTAGTGTCGACCTGTGTAAAAGCCACTTTCTGAAAAGGATTTCACGTCATGGGGCATTTTTCATGTTGCAAGTATTTACATTGCCAGGGGCATGGACGATTGGACATGTTCACTCGGACTTAACTTAGTAGTGCCAGTCAGTATGAATCATGAATCGCGAATCGCAGTCCAAAGGTGGTTTAAAGAATAGTTTTTTTTAAGCTCTCCAAGAACATATTTTAATTCATGGCTCGTTTTCCACACAACGTCGGCCAGAGGAAATCATCTGCAATTAGGCTGAAAAGCTAGAAGAAACGCTTACTTTTTGTGGTAGAGAAGGGAAAAGGGTTTAAGGTTGGAGTATTATTTTAGAAGCTTGGGGGGGAGGGAGTTCTTTTTAGCGCCGGTGCACACGTGCGTTTTTTGGACGTTGCGGCGCTGCTGCGGTGACGCATCCAATCAATGCACACGTGCGTTTTATTATCGCGCGTTGACGCTTCGGTGACGTATGTGCGCGTTCGGTTCCCTAACCTCGTGTACAAAAAATTATAGTTTGAAACCAATGAGACGATGTTGCTTTTTTCGCCTACCTCGTGAACATAAAATATATTTTAAACCCAATGCGACGAATTTTAGTACATTGATTTACTAATTTAAGACGTATCACGGAGAAATGTTATACATCCTTTGCAGATTAACTAAAAATTTCTGATAAGTTCTTTAATTACTTCCCAATGAGTCATCAATCATTTCTGCAGCAACATTTCATATTTCAGGATAGTTCTTTACTCCCCCAATAAACAATTCCATGTCTATTTCTTCGAAATTGGAAGCCATTTTCGGTAACGCTTTTGCGGTAAACGGCGGACGTGTGCACCGCTCAAGTCATCCAAGGTACTCAGAGACGCAATTGCGTTTTTTTAACGCTGCGGTACCGCTGCATTGACGGGGGGAATTGCGGTTCAAAACGACCGCACGAGCGGCGGGCGGTAACGCAACGTCGACGCAGGTATGTGTGCAGTAACCAACAGATGGCACGTAAACCAAACTGTAAATGCGGTACCGCAGCGGCGACCGCACGTGTGCACCGGCGCTTAGGGTTTTGGGAGGGGGTCATCGAATCATTGGAGGTCACAAAACCTGCAGAAAAAGTTGACTTTAACTAATAACTGCCTCCCTCCCCCACTCCCCGGTCTTTCACAGATTTGAAGTTTGAAAGCAGCCACTGGCCGGGTTTGTTTTCAAGTTTCCCGGGTGTAAATCACTTGGCCAGTTTGGTCCTGCTTGTAAGGGTTTCAAGCACCAGACGAGCCCTCAGCTTCCCCTCCTTCCCGGACCCCCTTGTCAGTAACTGCATTTGAACCACATTCAAATGAAATGCTCCCCTCAAAACGTGTTCAAATGGAATGCAATAACTCGGATAAAGCTCCCAACTCTGATATGAATTTCAAAAAGTGACGATCGAGCCTCGATCCCGAGCCTTTTAGAGGAACAACCAGGCACGATCAATGCATTATCATATTCCATAAAGTGTCTTTCATCTCTCGACGGTATTGAGACCTCATCCATCATCATTGCCGGGCTAGGCATGCTGACACCCAATTAGCTTTTGGAAATCAGAGCAACCAACGCTCCGTTGAGTGAGACAAGAGCGTGAAAATAGAGAAAAATGAAGGAAAATGCGAAAGGAGAAAGATTCAGACGAAACCGGAAAATTCAAAATCTGATTTTCTTCGAAGGTAGGTGACGCGTGAAGAAACTACATTAGGTAACCGTATTTTCAGCCGCCACAAGCGAGGCGATATTTTTTTTTCTTTTTCGCTTCCACTTTTGCAGTTTTTTAATATTTTAAACTTCTAACTACAAGGTTCCATCAAGGAAAAACTTAGTACGAAAATACTACTTCCGGTTTGTGAAGATCTACATAATAATTCTGGATCCCGGCTGAGCGGAAAAGAAAAGGCCGAACAATCGTTTTAATCGCTTTTCATTGTTTTCCTGCACGTGTAATGTCATATTTATTTATTTGTTTATTTGTTTATTTCACTTACTGGAGACTACAAGCCCTTATACGCTACACTCTCCCTTATATACTTAACCTACACTTAACCTATACAGGAAAACTCAGAACAACAGAGTACACAACTGATGCATGCTCAAACACTACACTCCACTACACTCCTAAAACGCTTTTGTTGTCTGTTAATTTTATTCAAATCTCGATCCATCTTACATACCGAGTGGCCAGTTGGACAAATTGAATCGACGTCGGGGAGCTGTCCAGAAAAGTAGTCTTCGTCGTTTTCATCTCATCAGCGTGCTCTCTGATGCCCCAAGAGGAGACTGACGGTGGTCCGACCCTTGGATCAACGAGTTTTGGATCATTACGAGTCTGGTCGGTCGTCATGTCTTAAAGAAGAACTCTCGTCAACTGAACTGTGCGTAAAGGTCTTTCTTTTTTGTCTGACTCAGGGACGACGCTAGGGGGGGAGGAGGGGGGGGGCGCTCGTCCCTTGAATTTTTCCCCCCCCCCCCCCCCGGCGCTCCCCAACCCCCCCAATCAGATCAAAATCAGACGTATAAACGAAGAAAATTATGGTTATGTATTAAGAAAACTACGTTATTTTCTTTCACAGCGACAGGAAGGACTTGAGGTCCCATCAATAGAACCTCGGTTTTACTGTGAGAGTTGTAAAATCATCTTTTTTTCAGCTGGTTTTATAAATATTCAAAAGAAAAATGGCGTAGAAAACAGTTAAGAACGTTTGGCGTATGAAAGAATTGCAAGTGTCATTTTTACTTTTATTCTTTTTGTTTGGAGGGGGGACCACAAAAGTAGCATTTTTCGGTTCGCCCCCCTGGCTAAAATTGCTGCCTCCCCACCAAAGTGATTCTAGCGTCGTCTCTGGTCTGACTTCACGTGAATCAGGCAAGTCACGAATGGTAAAATCCTGGGAGAGTGAAGTTGGTTCTTGTCCTGAGTTCCAAAGTTTTAGTTTTTCTTATTTAAGTTTCCATCCAGACTTATAATTATTTTCCCTTGAATTTTCGCTTATATTTTACAGAGCAAAAACTTGAGATATGAATCGTCTCATTTCGTACTCTCAAAGACCACTAACAGAAGCTAGAATTAAATAATAAAAAATATTTTGTCCCTAAACCTCGTTTTAATTTGCGGCGTATACAATCGGTCCGTGTTTCCGATTTTGGTGGCCGATATTTCGCGTTGTTTTCTGGAAGAAAAAAAAATTGTTTCCGGTTTTTGGCTTCATGTAGTGGTCTCTGAGAGTACAAAATGAGACAATGTAAAAAGTTGTATGGCTAGCAAAAATCATTTTTTGCGAAATTAGGGATTTTTCCCATTGACTTACACTGTTAAACTTTATACCTAATTTTTAAAGATTTTTTCCCCTTTCGGGATAGTGATTAGGAGGTAGAACACCAAATTTCCACACTACAGAGCAGCGTCAAGTGACGTCATACTGGCTACGAGACACCATTTGGAGGTAATAGGTACAAGGTGCACTAGATTAAAATGTAAAGGAAAAAAACGGCACTTCTAGTCAAGACAGTGCTTTGAGAGCGGATTTCTTAAGCTTAAAAGAACTGCTTTCTCCAACAACAAAAATCGCGCGTTATAGGCTTAAGAAATCCAGTCTAATAGCGTAGGCTTCAATACAACGATCTTCCTTTCTCCGTCTGGTGTTCCTTGCAGCTTACCCAGTTACTGGCTCCACCATAGAGTTATACACAATAATACTATGTCGTGTCACTGCCCTATAGAGCAGTGATACGACGTAGTAGTATTGTATATGACTCTATGCTGGAGCCTTAATGGGTTAGCTGCAAGGGGCGCTGCAGAGAGAAACAGAAGGGCGTCATACTGAAGCCGATGCTGTGAAGAGTGTTTTCTTAGACCTAAAACGCGCGATTTTTGTTGTTGGAGAAAACAACGTTATTTTAAGCCTAAGAACTCCGCTCTTCCGTTGTTTTTCCCTCCATTTTTATGTAGTGCACCTTGTAGTTAGCAAATGTCACTGCTCTATTACGATTTGAAATTAAAAAAAAAAAATGAAGCATTTTTTTGTTCCATCCTAGCGTACGCCCTGGTGTGGGTAGAGAATAATAGTTTTTGCTTGTGGAGTGGGAGAAGAGAGAGCCAGGCAGCATTAACACACTTTCTAACACATCCAATAACAACAAATGCGCTGGAAGCGTTACGAAAGTTTAGAGGACTATGATCGAAACAGGGATCCGTTTTGAACTCAAGAGATTATTGTTATTTCGACAATAATTGCCGGCTTACCCATAAACAGGAAGCAATATACCGAAAAACGGTGTTACATTGCGATGCTTTGGTACCCAGAGTGCATCCTGTTTGCACGAGCTTTCCCGCTTTCCTCCAAATTTCCCGGTTATTGCATATTCGTAGCCATCCAGCAACGGGATATTACACATTGCGAAATGTAAGAAGAATTTAATTTCCTGTTTCATTAAATTGAAGCACAGCGAGGGGTATACCCGACGACCTCTCTCTCTATCTCCTATGTCTTTGGTACCTCGGGGCTTAAAGGCACTTTGTTTGAGGGGCATCGTACGAATTATTATTGCAGATATGAGTTTGAGAGGCCCCCCCCCCCCCAAACTCATTGTAGCTTCTTGTCGTACAATTTTAAAAGACTTTGTCTGTATGCTAATATGAAGTAGGCGACTTTTAATTCTGGCTAAACAGAAATAAATTAAGCCGTCGGAATGTACACGCATCCAAATGTTATGGTAATATACCATGTAATGGAATGCATTCATGTTTGAGGAAATTATACCTCAATATTTCGAAGGCTGTTCAGCCAGCTTCTTCAAGAGAAAATTAAAGCTTAAAACATGATGGTGAAGGGAGATTATGGAAAAGTGGCGATTACGGAAGACTTTCGCAGCTGGAGTGGCTGGTTCGTTGATATGCAAGGTGTTCCACAAAAAACACACAACCTGGAATTTTTCTTTCCAAGTTCAATTTTTTTTCTAAGCTTTTTTGAGAATAAAAGTGCAAATACGGACCACTTTTCTGGATCCAAAATCCAATTCTGATTCCAAAAAGGCAGGTCCTATTATTCGAATTTTTTAGATAGAACCTAAAAAAAATTAAATTTTCATTCGGTGCAGCACTGATACACTATAGTAAATATCCAAATGCATCTTGGCTACACCGAACGAGAGTTAACATTTTTTTTAAAGTTCTTTTTCTCAAATTTTTAAAATAGGTCCACCTTTTTAGAAATCAGAATTTGGATCCAAAAAGTGGTTCCTATTATTTGCACTTTCGTTTTTCAAAACTTAAAAAAAAAAGTTAAACTTAGAAGCGTTTCAGGGACCAAATATTTTTTCGTGGCCCACCCAGTACTCGTGTTAAGACGTTGAAAATGCAAGTTCAATGATAAAAGCGTGTTTAGTGAGGATTCTCTGGGACTCGGGAAGGATTAGCTTGGTGAAAGAGCTTGGTGTTTGATATCACGACTTCACACGGCCGAAAAGCTTGGTGGGAATCCTTAACAAAGTTTGTTTTTGGGGTAGATGTTTCTTTTCTACATAGCACTTACACGAAACACGGGTATGGAGTAAAGTCAACGTCAGTATGGTGAATGTCACATTCGCCAATCTTGTTTTCGTAGTTACAGTTTGATGTTAATTGCACACCATATTCTTGTTTTGCTAAGCTCTTCGAAAAAAAAAAGGAAAGGTACGGAAACACTCATTAAGAGTAAAACTGTACGATGATTTGTGCAGACTAAAATAAAACAGGTTGCACAATTTTCACACAAAGTTACTTGCAGTTTATATTTCCGCATCTGTCGATCCTGAAGCATTCCAGAGAGCAACAACAGATCAACTAATTCCAACACTGTACTCATTTTCCTATCCATCCACGAATAGCATAGTCGGCAGTAATAATTATCGAACAAGAGGTAGATGACCTTGACGAACAAGAGGTGGATGACCTTGACGAACAAGAGGCGAATGACCTTGATAAATGATACCAAGGCCACGCCGTTGCAAAATTCTTGAATGCGCCTGTTACCACCATAGGGATTAATTAGAAATAAATATGGACAAATTCCTGTAAATAATATACAGGTAATCTTCGGTCCCTACAACTTTCTAATTAACTGGAATTAAGTTGTCACCTGAAATCATATACATCTACGTTCGCATAGCCACAAGAAAGCGCAAATTAACGATGCGCTTTGAAACGCGCATCAAAAAACGGCCCCTGTTTACAGGACGTGAGACCGCGATTAGGACCATTCCGCAGCGAAGGCGATTCGGCCAGTGCGATCAGAATATCCTTCGTACCTGCCCTCCCTTTCGCAAATAGTGGACACGTTCCATGCTGCTCTACCTAATGCATGTAGTAAACTAGGTTAGGTTAGACCCAAGTAACCAAACACAATCAAGTCTTAGTGGTCTTCCTAGTCATGTAAACTTATTTTCAGTTTATTTACCTAAAATTCGAGTGGCACCAGCACAAATTACGTGGGCACCGTAACTATGTCCGCCATCTTTGCCAGGCGTTCGCCAACGTCGCATTGCGATTGCGAGTGTTTTCATGAATAAAGACGATGCGCTTCAGACTCCCGATCCACCTCCGTGAAGCGCTTTGGTTCTGTATCGCCAGGTAGGAGAAAGAGCCACGAACGGGTGCTTACAAGACCTACGGAGGCAACACGGACGCGATGCGCACCCCTCTGAAGCGCTTCGAAGTGGTCATGTGAACGTAGTGAATAAACAACGTAGTACAGCGGCCATCTTGATGCATTTACGTTTCATTCACGTGGCTGGAACCGGATTCGAAGTTCTCAACCAGTCCAGTTCGAATCCGGTTTTGGTCACTTGAATGAAGTCTAAGTGCATAAAGGTGGCTTACTGTAATACTCTTTTTAGTGTATGATTTTCACTGATGGCTAATTTCCAATTAATTAGCAAGTTGTAGGAAACAATAATTCAGTGGCAACAGAAAAACTGAACGAAAATCGGAGCAGTACAGTGACTTTGTCCAGCATAGGACGGGATTTTTGGACGGGATTCCGAAACTCAGGAATTCCCTCAAGACAGTGAAGATGTTTACTCCACAAGACTCCAGCAACACTTCAGTCAAGACCAAGCTTAGCTCAGACGAATTGTAATTCGATACGCAATTGCGTCGGCTCAATTTCGAGGGAAACAGTGAAACTGTCACTTCGCCAAATGCCAAATGTCAAATGTCAAACGTCACACCATTGCACAATGCAGGAAATGAGCCGACCTTAGCCTTGCCCCCTGCACTCTTCGTCATTTCTGCTTCGCCTCTTTCCAAAGCAACAAGTCCTCCTCCCTGTCAAATGGGCACCTTTTGGCATAACTAAAACCATAGGGTTGCCACCGTTACATGTTGGCATAGAGGAACAGAGCGTGAGATTATATCTTGGGAGTGGATGGAGAGTTTCCCCAAGATGGCGGGGAGGGAGTCAGCTGCACCTACAATGTTGTTCCTCTCTCCTCTCTCTCCCTGCCCTCCTCCATTCCGTACCTCATTCTCCCTCCCTCCCTTAATCTTTCATTACTTTCCCTCCTTCCGTCCTCCTTCCTTCTGCCTTCCTTACCCCTCATCCTTCCTCTCCCTCCCCTTTTCATTTTTTGACTGGATTCTCCAATTTTTTTACCCCGGATAGTTTCATTTTCATTCTCAATACAACTACAAAACACAACTACACAACAACTACAAAATACAACTACGAAACATTTTCGTTGATCGCTAATGCGGTTTCGTGTGTCTCGTGAACCTGAATTGTTGATCCTCAAAACTGTTGCATTCTTCATTTGTTTGTAAAATGCATTATTCACTGTGATATCCAATACGCACAATACGAAGTTAAGCAGCATTGGGCTGGATTGATACTTGGGTGGGTGACCACCTGGGAATCTGGCTGTTGCAGACATAGGGCCTTAGGGCTTCGGGCAGATGACCAGGAGTGGTTAACGCTCGTTAATCCCTTTAACCAATAAGCACAGGAGTGATTAACGCTCGCTCAGTACAAAACTCTATGAATCCAATTAGGACAAACAAAACCGTTTTTCAACAATTGGTTTTAACAATACAATTAGTTTCAAACAATTTCCTATGGCTTTTCCTTGATTTTCGATGCGCTTTGAAATCACCGGCATCAAGACCGCGCTTAGGACGAATCGGCCAGTTGCGATCAGAAAACCCTTCCTACCTGCCCTCCCTTTGGCAAATAGTGGGCACGTTCCATGCTGCTGTACCCCCTGCGTATAGTCAACTAGGTCAGCTTAGACCCAAGTGACCAAACACAATCAAGTCTTAGTGGTCTTCCTAGTCATGAAATTTATTGGTCAGCATACAGAATTTCATCAAAGTCGGTTCAGTAGTTTTGGCGTGACGTTGTACAAAGAAACCCTTAACGAGTCACTGCATAAGAAGCCACGCTCACTTCGCTCACTCTGCTCCAAAAAATAAATCAGAAGGGAAAGAGTTGACGAAGTGTCGCAGTTTTCAGTATTTATCTGGGCACTTTTGACTGCTTATTTACCACGTATTAGATATGGTGTTAGTTCGCTAACTAGAACCCATAACTTAATCCTAAGCCCCACAACTTCAACTCAGCTTACCTTGGACCTAACTCAGTTTCCCCATTTGGCTCCTGTTTGCCAATACAGGCGACCATTAAGCTACCATCTTTCAGCAACTGAACCAGCCGTCTGGTCATGGCCCATTTTATCATCCGTAAGCCTATTATCTTAGTCCTATAAGCCTTCATTAGTCCTCGACTAAACCCACTTCCCTTCTCCATCCAACTCTGGTTCAAGTAGCGATGGTCAACTCTGTTCAATAGCCATTAGCGTCAAATCCGTTAGGGCGTCGTTACAACATAACAATTAGGAAATACAGCATGCACAAAAATTGATATTTGCAGCCCCTGAATGGAGTACGATGCTTCCCTCCGCACAGCGGTGTTGGGTTGGGTAGCCATTCAGAAACCGCCTTAGCCGTTTTACGAATGACATATTTCCTACAATTTTGGTCCGATTTTCGTGCTGTTTTTGTTTTGCAATGTTTTTTATTTTTACCCCCTCCATTGAGGGCTGACCAGCGGGTGAGGGGGGGGGGGCGCAGGGAGTGTGGCTTCTGTCCCTAGGCCCTTGCTTCAAGAGGCCCAGGATAAAATATTAAACTGCAAAAAGTGCATTCAGTTTGAACAGTTGCACAAAGGCCCTGGAGGCTCCAATTTTTTTTTATTTCGTTCCATGGTGTGCGATGCATATTTTATTAATCTCTGACTTGCGTGCGGCACTTGCCGTAAAATGCCTGCCTAAATAAACTTAATTTGGAATCTTTGGCGCTACGACGTCTTAAGGCCGACCTCATGCTTACCTTCAAAATTTTTGAATGTTTTTTTTTTTTTCTTTTGTTGGTTGCCTTTTTTCGACTTAAGTACAGTACCCTGGACCCGGGGACATAGCTTTAAATTAGTAGCCCCTCGAACTAGGCTAGATTGCCGAAAAAAAAATATTTCTCAGGGTTGTCCCTGTTTGGAATTCCCTGACTGAGGAAACTGTCTCTTCACCACCAGATGAGTTGCAGTCTTCAGTCTTCAGAAAGTTGGGTCTTTCTGTTTAAAAGCCCTGAACACTGTACTCTTTAGCTCTCACCGGCCCTTTTATTGTTTAAATTTAAAATTTGTCAAATTCGTGTACTGGCTGGCGTAAGTGGCATCCTTAACCTGTCTGTTTCCAAATCACCTTCAACTCGGTGATTAAACCTGTTATTACTATTATTATTAATTAATGGGATGACCATGATATTATTTGGGAAGGACATCCGATTCGTTCCCCTTCTCTCCCGTCATTACCCCACCCAACTTTTAGAACTCGATCACCCTGGATGTGACAAATAAGTTGTGCCAGACCAGTACTCCAAAAAAATAATTAATAAATAGCAGAATGAGATAAAAATAAAAAGTGAATTACTTATCCATGGATGTAGAATTGTTTGTGTGGCATAACTTATGACGAGGGGCACCCAGAAGAGGGGGATTTGGGAAGAGGGGTCGCCAATGCTACTTTTCGGGATTTTTCAAATGGGAAAGGTATTTTATTTTTGTCGTTCTCCTGAAACAATTCGTTTTTTAAAGCAACTTTTCAAAATAAAATGTTGATCTCGTGAAAAATTCTTGGGAGTTACAGGAGCTTGGCGGGGCATCTAGAAAATGACTCCGTGGCTAAAAAATGGGTCTAGTTACCGCTACTGACTCTTCTTTTAATTCTGAACAACATATTCACGAAATTAGGGTGCAAAACCGGTCTGGTACGTATCAATAGCAATACAACCGGGTGGAAAAAATGTATATGCAGCAACACACAACACCTGTACGCCTAATTTAACGTCATCTTGCCGTAACTGGATATATCTTTATCACTTCTACTAATAAGATTAACCTTGGCGGCCTTTCCCTCGTTGAATGATATCACTACTTTCAAAAGCCGACCTTTTTCCCGAAACTTGGCGGCTTCTCTTATACCAGTTTTGGTTTTGGGTAGATCACTTCTACTAAGCAACGCACGTCGTCTGAAGAATGCATTCAAAAGGGGATGGAGGGAGATTCTTCAGTGTTTCAGGATTTTCAAATAGAAATACGTTGATCAGAATGAAAAGGTGTATCTTTTGAGGTGTTTCTCAACCTATTTTTAGGCCATGGATTTATTTTCTCGTTCGCCCACCCCCCACGTAAATTCCACAGCTGAAAGTAGTCCTGATGCAGACCCGTCCTCTTAACCCAAAAGTGGGGCCGAGTTTACAGTCTCATGCACATGCTAATTGCGACAAAACGGAAATGGACGAAATACTCGTGCGAGTGGGCAACATCTGAAGTTGAAGAACTTTTTTCCGTGTTCGATTCAAACAGTTTTCAGTTCGTTGCAAGAAATGAGCACCATGGAAGAAGGTTCGGCCTGCTTGGCCACTCAGTACACTTCTCGGAACACAAAACCACGTGTTATACTTAGCTCCACGCATATCTAACAAGCCGTTTTAAAATTTAATTTTGGATTAAAAGAACAAGAAAACTTGATAAGTCAGTTCTGATCTGTCTTAAAATTATTTTGATGTCCTAACCTGACTTGTGTGACATTTTCCAAGTGATTAATTTAGTATTCTAATCATCATCCTAGTGTTTTAGTGACGCTAAATAGTTTTGATATCCGTGATGCTTCGCTCTTCCGGTTACTTGACGACAGCACCCTCTGGTGGTAAATCGTTGAAAACAGATGCTAGACCGAGTTTAGCCCAACCGAGCCATGCAATCCAATTAATTTCATCGTAACTGGAGTCCTTGGCAATGATGATTGCAATATACCCACTAGCCTGAATATGACAGATTCTATTTTTCAATCGTCACATGGACACTTACCGGAATGTTGTGTACTACCGGAATGTGTTGCGTCAAGTGCTGAAATAAATGCCCATTTTTTCTCTTTTGGTCAGAGTCGGAGGCCAATCGGAATTCGCAAACTTGATCACGCTGGATAGCTGTAGCCAGATCTGACAAATCGTATGCCATTGAAAAACACGTTAGTGGTACCCACCATGTTGTAGATGTGGGTAGCACAAACATTCTCTACAGAGAACCAACCGAAAAAATTAGATTGCAATTGGAAGCTTTCACTATTGCAGCAAACAAATCGCGTGTTATGAACCAAATTAAAAACTTTCCTGAAATAGAAAAAATGGCAGGACCGGTTTAAAACGTTACCTGCCAACAACGTGTAAACGTCAGTGGTCATCTACCTGGTCATTCCAAGATGGTGGACCACCAGTGAGCTGAATATGTGTCAAGCTCCGTTTTTTATGTAATTGTTTGATTTTTATTGTAAGTACAACACCATTTCCTATTGTTTGTTTATTGTAAGTCTACCATTAGCCATATTGTATGCTATGTTCCATTTTAGGTGACCAAGGTCAGCAGATATGACCGAAAATTAAATTGCGTTTGATGTTTTTATGCATTTGTGGGTCATTTGCCTGTCAGGAGCAGGGCCGGATTTACCATTTTGCCCCCTGTTGGCCCGCAGTACTGAAAATTTTATACCCAAAATTATATAAAAAATACTCAGTCTCTTCCTCTTCTGTCAGGACTCTCACAAAATAATAAATTCTCCCACCCCCCCGCATCTTAGTTTTTCATAATTATTTAGACTAAACAAAAAATCCATCGCCTGATAGCAGTACCGCATGCCATGTATGATCTACGAAAAAATAAAATTCCCACTATTACTAAAATTTGGAAACAAGAAAAGCCTAAACCATGCGCAATGGCTGTTTGCCGTGACGTCACCATGAGTTAGCCAATGACGAACGAGAACAACGGCTGTTTGGCCGTCTGATTGGACTAGCCCAGTCATGTGATATGCACGTCACAGCAAACAGCCATGGCGCGTGGTATAGTGCAAACCAAGATAATAGTTATCAGTATGGGTCCAACTCTCATTTTCATCCACATATTATAATGAACTTCAGCGCCGTTTTTATTTTTTTTCTTACTTGCATGCCAGAAAAAATAGCACCAGCTCATCGCATATATCCGATTATTTTTGGGCTTCCGTTCTGCCCCTTAAAAACTGCCGCTATAGGCCCGGGCCTCCTGGGCCTATTTAGAAATCCGGCCCTGGTAAGGATTTCGTATCCAACCAAGCCAGTTGGTGGTCTTGTAACAGTTTCTGGAGGATGCGCTTTCGGTGGCGGCTGTGGTAAATAGAACGTACTTCTCTGAATGTATATGTGTATATCGTTTGGAGGGTTCGTCTCTTTAAGACGTCAACAATGTTAATCCGCGATGAACGAGGAAAGATAATTAAAAACCTTTAGGTAACGTGTCAAGATGCACGTTGTAAATCCTTTCAGAACAACGCGGCAAGCCGTACAAGTTTATTTTTCTTGTCTTTTCCAGCGCTCATCCACAGAAGACGGTTTGGTCTTAAACAACAAACATTGCAAAAGTTTTCTTTCTTTTTCTCTCCGACCAAGTGGAAATCATCTTTAATCTTCCTCCTCCCTTCATCCGCCTCAGCGTGGATGCGTGTGTGTGTGTGTGTGTGTGGGGGGGGGGGGGGTTGTTTTAATTTAAATTATTCAGGAGTCTTTTCCGAGATTAAAAAATTAGGGAATATCTTCTCATCCGACATACGCCATTTACATTAATAAGACGCGGCTTTATAATTTAATCTGCCTGAAGCGTCGGGTCCCGCTGCGTTTAAAACCAACCCCGCTTAAACACGTAAACTCGACCAAGACATGTCGCTTTTAATTTCATAACGTATATTCACCCTTAATAATATATTGCTTTCGACTTGGTCCCCATAAATCGAGATAGTCCAACGCGGCTGTCCGAATGCATCAGATGCATACAGGTGCACGCTCTTCATTATACACACGATTTTCCAGGTAACAACCAAGGTTTGCAGTACAGCTTCCTAGTACGCAGGTCATCCGTTAAAACAATTTAAATCTGCTTCGGCCTGTGCATGGGTAATTATTATCTCGAGCGAACGCTAATCCAAAATGTCAAATGCATAAACTTGGAACTTTAATGAATAAATCGTGGTCAAGACATTCAACATTTCAATAAACCCCGGTTTTTGCACACTACGCATGTCAAAACGTATACAGGGTTTGAACTTT
>JAHWFP010266348.1:0-14223 GCA_023313725.1 Lithobius niger | reverse complement strand
TTAGCAACGAAAGCTACGTGCGCTGCACCATCCGTTGCCGTCAGTCGTCGGAACTGGACGAAACGAACGGAACGGAGTAGCTTGCTACAAGCTTTAGGGCACGTTTACGCAACCACTCGCTTTGCATGCTCGCAGCTAGAAGCTAGAAATCACCTCAAATTCCAACATGGCGGCGGTTTTATGTCTGCCGCCTCGCAACGAAAACAACGTGAGTTCAGAAGCGTTTGGGAAAATTGTTTCGTCATGAGAAAGTCTTTAAGTTATTGGCACGGATTATAAGACTGCAAGTATTTACTCAAACGATGTCGGATTTAGTTAATCCATTTAGCGTTGTTACCATGGCAATGCCACCTTTGCCATCGCGATTGAGTCCTCGCTGCGAGAATGCAAACGCGAGTCGCAGCTAGAACTCAATCGTGATGGCAAAGGTGACATTGCCATGGTTACAACGCTAAATGGATTAGCTAAATCCGACATCGTTTGAGTAAATACTTGCAGTCGTATAATCCGTGCCAATAATATAAAGAATTCCTCATGACGAAACAATTTTCCCAAACGCTTCTGAACTCACGTTATTTGCTGTTTTCATTGCGAGGCGGCAGACATAAAACCGCCGCCATGTTGGAATTTGAGGTGATCTCTAGCTTCTAGCTGCGAGAATGCAAAAGCGAATGGTTGCTTAAACGTGCCCTTACTCTGCCATTGGCAAATATTTGAATGATGCTGACGCTGAAAGTGATTCTCCCTTTTGGAAGAGGGTGCAGGCCTCGCCTAATGGCGGCCGCATAGCCGGGCGTCACATCCAGATTAAGTTGAGGATGAGGAGTAGTACCTACTTTCAACGAATACCGCCAGAGGGTGCAATCGTCAGTTAACCGAATGACAACGACAAGGCGCCCCTGCCCAAGTTTACGTTCCTGAGCGTCGCCATAGATATGAAAATTCATTAGCGTCACTTAAACAAAATCATCAATGCAAAAATAATGAATTCATCCCTTTAAAAAAAAACGGCAGGCCAGATTAGGAGGTTAAGTTAATTTTAAGCTAGCTTGGAACTGGCTGATCGAGTTTTCTTTTCTTTAATACAGCATTGAGTGTTCAGACGGGTTGTGGAATTTTAATAAATCCGAAAATTTTAATAAAGCCATATTTTTTGTGATCTTCGTAGGTGCCTCACTGTCGAAAAGTGAGCTCAACTGAATTTTCATCCCCACGACCAACAAATTCTTACAAAACCATGCGTCGTACGGATATCTCCAGTCTTAGAGCGGGTTTACGCAACGAAAATTTTCTTGATCACTAGCGTTTACTTGTTTAATACTAAATTTTCTGGCTGCTTCTCGCCTTTACCGGAACATGCGGCTTTCGAAATGTTTATACATAGTAACCATGGCAATAACGCGGACGCAGATATTCTCCTCGTGCCTCGCGACACGATTTGCGATGCGTACAACACGACAGCGTCGATTATAACAACAACAAAATAATTTGTACTGCAGTGCAAGACGGCGGGCTGATTTCTGAATGCCAGCATTCGATGGTTTGTTTTCGATTCGATAACACCGAAATATCCGCCATGTTGGATTTTGAATTCTCGCTACGAGCAGCTATTTAGTCTACCGTCTTCTGATCAATGTCAGAAGCTGTTCTTCGTGCGAGAATAGCAAATTTTGGAAATAGCGAAAAAAGACAACAATCTACATCATTAAGGACGTATGATGTGCGTGTGTGTTTGTGTTATCGCACTCTTAGTTGGAATTTTGAGGCAGATATCTTCTCATGAGTCAATGAGACAGCGTGGGTAGTTAAAATATGATTCTCGCTCGGCAAATTATTTTGCAAAGAGGCCCCGAACTTCAATTTCCCTTATACATCGGAAAACCAATGTTTGAACATATTAGAAATTATAGAAAAATCGGCTGAAACAAGGAAAAGAACACTTGGCAATTGTCTACGTGCTACGGATAGAAATATTCCAACAAAACTCAGTTTTAGTGATTTATTTAAATATTCAATCACCACCGCATTTTACAGGTTTAAACATTTTTGTGTTGACAAAACATTAAACAGGGAATTAGTTAACTGGAATAAGATATTCAAGCGTTCGACAAGTGAATAAAGGTGGTGCATCACGCAACGGGTTTTTGATTTATTTAGCGACGTCTGAGCACTGAGTAGATCAAATATAACTAGCGGAGCCTCCCACGCTAATCGTTATAAAAATCGGTAGAGCTTCTCGCAACGGGACAAGTCTTAACTATTTCATCTCGTGACGGAATACAGGAAATCTGTGGTAGACATTGATTCAATACCGGGATCTAGAGATGCTAAACAATTGAACGCTGGACGAATAAACACGAAGCGGGGGTAAACGGTAGCTCATGAAAAACACGTTCACAGTTAGCTCACTTGAGTATAAAAATTCTGTAACACGGGTAAGAGAACAACGGATTAGGTTTTGTACGAAATTAAAGCTTCACTCGTGAAAAAAACCAAAACAATAGGCATGACCTAATTTGACAGAATCAAACATCCCTCGCTGGCAGCCAAAGTTACACAAAAGTGATTCGCGTAGCAACTCGCAGGAACAGTTAATAGTAATTCTAATAATTACCTTAATAATCGGAAGAGTTGTACTTCACTCCCATCCTTGAAGATTTGTACGAGAACTCCATACGCGTCCGTACGGCTAATCGGTTTCGGCATACAAGAACGGATAGTGGACCATGTCTTCTTCTCGACTCCAAAATATTAGAACCAAACGCCCCCACACCAATTCACGGGACCATCGTCGGGATTTCTAAACAACTAAGGACTGCAGGACGGAGCGAGTGATGTGATCGAGTCCTCTCTTTACACGGTGTCGAGAGCAGTATTTATGCAAGAATAAAAATTAGCAAACATGACACTCAAAGGAACGATTAACGAAAACTATAAAACAGAAAAGAGGGTTTAGGGTTTCTGTTATTAATAAAAATGATTAAATTCGCAAATGCTCAAACTCTGCTAATTATGGGTTTAAGCAAATAAACTCACAAAACACATTCTTCAAATTTATTAAGTTTATAAAACTCAACGCCAGGATTAAAACCAAGGCTCGATGAGAAATACTCACGCAAGGCGCGAAGCTTCACCGGAATCCAGGGAGCGTTCGTGAATCCAGCCGAAAGTAACTGACGGACGGCCAAGAATCACATCGCAAAACGCGATAGTGTGTTTGTACCTCTACTTCTCTGGAACTAAAGCACCTCCAAAAGTGGGAATACTAGGACCAAACGAAAGATAATTAAATTGCGCACAGTATAGGCCTATATTTTCAAAACTGTAACTTGATATTATGACCCTCAAATACGTGAAAGAACGTAAAAAAAAATAACGTCAAAGTTTGTTTTTTTAAACCCTCATGATGTTTGTCCATGACGTCATAGTTTGTTCATGCAAATCTCCTCGAGCGAAAAGAGATGATCTCTCAGCCTTGTGGGAGATTACATCTGACGTTCTCCAGATGTTTCTTTAAGTGAGGGATCATCAGAAAGTGAAGTGATAAGACGCCCACGGAAAAGTCTGTACTGAGCAGGAGTAAAACAAGCAAACCCATATAAAGTGTATACTAACACAAATTACAAGTGGTGTGTGGTTCATGTTGGTTTCATTGATTCAGTCACGTTTCTGAGGGAATGTTTACGATGATTGAGTGAGCGATTGAGTGAGATGATTGAGTGATTTAAAGCGAACGAAAATCAGCGTTTGTTATCAGAAACAGCGCTTTCTGATAAGTTGCCTGATCTTTTTGCTTGCCTCCTTGGACGTAAAAAAACTAATATTGACCTTCTCTCGAGATAACCGATATCGCATACTGCAACCTTATAATTTGCTTGATCGTTTTTATATGTGGAAGGTATGTCTGTAGGAGAAGACGTACAAATGTGCAAACAAACAAATCGTATGTTTGGAATGATTAAGATAAAATGCAGATGTGCTTAGGAATGATAGGTGAACTGTGAGCAATAATTATAATCAGCACATGAATTTGTGATGCTCTGGGAATCAAAGAAATTACTGGAGGCATGGATCGACGCGCATGTAGCTCTCGGATGGCCAGACTGTTGGAATGATTTATGGTTATCATTTGTTTATGCAGTGGAAGCCTAACAAAAAACTCGTACTGCACTCTTGCCATTTGCTTGATCGTTTTAGACGTGGAATGTCCGTCAGCAGCACAAGAGTTGCAGCATGAAAGCTCCTGGAGCGTAGCGATGATTTGGAAAAGGGTGTACGTAAAAAATAACCTAAAAGGACGACGTATGTTTTGCAACGCACCAAATACAGATCTTAAAATTGCTTTTATATTAACTGATTTGATGCATGGAAAAAAATCAAAACAATAGATTTGGTTTTAAAACGGTGGCAAGCATTCGTGTTTCTGAATCACGGAGGAGCGTAGATTGAACGAGCAAAGCGAGCGTTTTCCACGTAAACTAAACCATTTCAATGCGTGTTTCGCTTTGCTCTATCAATCTATCATCTCTCACCTTCGTAGGTGATTACTTCTGGGAAAGAATACGTACAAAGCAGGTTGCAGCATGAAAGCTCCTCGAGCGCAGCGAGACGACGCGGAATGAGCGAGCGAAGCGAGCCACTCCACTAGCGTTGTACTAATGTTTATAATTGCTGTTGTACTTTATACTCGTTGGTATTTGTAATGCATATAATTGTTTATGTATTGCCAGATACAGTTAGTAGAAACTGGAAACCAATTGTAAACAAATAAAGGCTGCCTAGCAAATAGCTTTCGGTGAGCGAGAAAGTCTCGTTGCATAAATCCATCCTTAAAGTACGACGCATGGTTTTGTGTTTCGAGAAGCTAGTTAGTTGAATTGAATCTATATTTGTGGTTCAAACTTCTTGTAACGAACTGAAAACTGTGTGATTCGAACACAGAATGCGTCCTTCAACTTCAAATACTGCCCACACACGAGTTCTTTGTCTATATCTGAAGATAGTGACGATGCCGCCATTTTTTATTTCAAGTTTCACGGTCACTCTGGTGGGTTTCGGAGAGACACATTTCACCCTTTGGTGCCGTTGATAAAAGCAGATAGTATTTTTCGAGGAGCGAGAGGGACAATAAAGCTGGAGAAATCTATGCATAAAACCCATAATCAGTGTCGTTGTTGGTTTTTTTTTTTTAGGAAGAACGAACCCAACCTGGGTAATCTGCCCCATGACGATGAGAGGGACAATTTAGCTGGAGATATGCAAGCGGAAAACCCACTATCAGTGACTGGGCTCAGCAACAACATGAACAATAAAACAATCAAGTTGAAGGCCTTAAAGGCGCCTTTTCACCTTTTAAACTCCCAGATGCAGTATCGTATAAGATTCGAGGAATATAAAGAAAATAGCGGTAAATTAAAAACGGAACAACACTCTTCGCAGCAGCGCCGTGATTTTCATAACTAAAATGAGATCACGTGGCTCACATCAGCCTATTGGATGACGGAGAATCTGGAACGTGGATGCTGTGTTTTGAAATGGGCAACGCTACCGAAGTGGTGAACTGGCACCTTTAAGTGCAAATATTTGTAAACCAGAGGCATTGACGTTAATTGCAGTGCTGACATATGTACTTATTATAAGCCCTGATATCGAGTACCGACCGTGTACTAACAATATGGAGAATCGATCACTTTAAAACTTTAACAATAACTTTAAACTTGCAGTGCATGAGGCTTATCATAGGTACTTGAATTTGAACTTTATTACTCGAGGACTAAGACCCCAACATCATACACTCGGTCTACTTATTACTAACTTACCCTAAACTCCAAGGTACTCCATAGTAATTTACGCCGTGTAACTTAATAATTTGAATGACTTTAATCGCTTTAACAATCACTATGTACGAGGCTTATCATTTCCACGTTGCGCCGTGTAACTTAACAATAAGTAGTATCACTTTAATCTCTCTAACAATCACTTTAAACTTGCGGCGCACGAGGCTTATCACTGCTACTTTGCAAAGTTGTCGGCAACAACAAGACCTTCGTAAACCGGAAAACTGTACAGCCGGATTCCAAGAATCCACTCAAGTGTGAGTGTGAGAGGGCAAGTGTGAGTGCAAACCTATAAAGGAGAGTCCAACACTTTTAGTGCTACCACAAAAGCTGTGAGGTGCTAAGGGAGTGGATGATAAGTTTCGAGTCAAGCTCAATTCCTATTCACTCCTTACTGCATAGCTAGAGGACTATACACATAGCGTCACATATTAGGCATCGGCTTCAAGTTTTCCCCTTGAACCGACCCTGTTCAGAGCAGAGAGACTGTGGGCTCACCGTCTCTCCTACACCAAGTCCCGATTCTGGGCCAGCCGGCGAGCTTATATACTGGCCAGGAGGGTGGGGGGGGGGGCAAATCCCCTTCAGGTTTTACGTCACGTGACAGGCTAACTGGCACGAACCGGTTCCGTCTAGTTTGAATAGAGGAGCAAGCTCGTTCCCGGCTGTTGGCGCTCTGCCAATAGCTGCGTTTAGGCAGATATTGAGAGAGTGCACAAGCAGTGCATGTAACTGCAAGGCGCACCGCTTAGTAGCGCCTAGCTATACATTATAGCATGTTACAAAGCGAATGTGAGTGATCTAACGTCTGAGAGTATAGATGCGTTTTGACCCTTTCACTCATTTTGACCCTTGGATTTCTGGAATAAGCCTGTTAATTAGGCGCCGCATTGTCGCACAAAAGATAGACCTGACCACAACAATTTGGAAAACGGTGCACCCAACGCCATCCATACACATAACGAACTTCAGCAAAAAATTAATGTTATTAGCCAGTGAAAAATAATAATTTAAACGATGCTGCGGGCGCTGATTGAGTGAGCGAAGCGAACGAAAATCAGCATTTGTTAGCCAGTATGAGTATAGTCAGCGGTTGTGTAATAATTGTTTAAACGATGCTTGACGGATTACGATCATATTGCTTTTTTTACGAAACAGTCATCGTAATTTAAATGGCTCGGCATAGCTGGGCTGGCACTTCTAGTAGGACACCCGATTTCCGAGGACTAAGAAAAACAATGTCGAGGCCTGCAGGGCCGGGCCGCATATTTTTTTGTCGTCCATTGTTGGTCTCAGTATCAGAAATGGGTAATGGGTGACCAGGAGTAGTTAACGCTCGTTAAACCCTTTGAAACCCTTTGAGGAATGGGTAATATCCTGTTTGCCCCCTGATTTCACAACGATTACCATGCGTTACCACGGAATAGCATGGACAAGCATTGTTGTTCACTTTTCGTATTAATTTTTAGATGATTTCAAACTTGCTTTATCGGTAAACAAGGGAAATGAGATGTTGCATTGTTGCGAGCTGATAGCAGATGCATGCCGACTGAGATCAAGTGCATGACGGGAAGGTTGCAGAGTGACAGCTGCTCTCAGTCCGCAACCATCAAGTCACGCACTTGGTCTCAAGTCAGCGTACATCCCATCATGCATTGCTAGCTAAAATTGTATAGTTACAACCATTGTTGTCGAGGACTGGGAGCAGCCAGAAGTGGTTAACGCTCGTTATTGTGTGTACGGTGTATCTTGAATCCTGCTAGTATTTTGTGAGCGGCTACGTCTTCCTGGATGGGGTGGCTTTAATCGATGGCCGCCATTGTTTTTGTAACCATCTTGGATATCAACAAGGCACTCTGCTGGTGAAAACGTACAATCGATTATCTGTGTTCGTTCATCGGAGAACTCAAGGTAGGCCGCGGGTTTGAGCAGCCAAAGAAGGAACGATATTTGGTAGGACTGTCTTTCATCTTTGAGAGCGGTGAAATCGGGTGATAATGTCAAATAACAGATCTCAAACGTGCCAAATGTAAAACCATTGATGTATAGCATGATGCTCACAGAGTTAAACCTTGTTTCAAGTTGAGGAATTCCATTCCCAATCCGCCCATTTAAGTGACAAGCCCTCCTCCCATCTTGGAGAAATTACCTCATTTCGTAACTTCGGACCATCCTAACTAAAACTTAACTAGGGCCGTCGTCACTCCCACTTTCGTCATAATGGAGCGGGCTCCGCTTTCTTTGTTGTTCGGCTGGCTATTTGGCGAGAAAGGGTCGGCCTTTGAAAGTAGTGAAAACCTTCAACTAGAGAAAAGCTGCCAAGGTAGCAGGTCCAAATCCCCAGTAAAATTTTAAAATGTGCTTTGTAATTTATAAACAATAAGTGACAGCTGCTTGGGGATTTGGACCATTGGAAAGCTGGTGAAAAAAACCTTCAAAATGGTGTATTCAAACGTCATTATCGGTCGACGAGTAGTGAAAATACCTTCATTTTGGTTTATTACCGATCTTTCTGGATTTTATCTACCGTTCTCGATTTCTACCGATATTGCAAATGTCGGTAAGGAATTACGTGAGGCATTCTGAATCGGTAATCAAGATCAACCCAGCCTTACAAAATATGCTTTTAGTTGCTTACAGTTAACAGACACATGTCTGGGAGTGAGACCAGAATGACGATTATATTCAGGGCCCGAAGCCTTACGCCGCTTGATTTTATTTGATTTATTGAACTAGAGCCCTGGCTACAGACTATAGGCTCTATAATTCGCTGCACGCCGCCTCTTTATCTTCAACAATCAATCTTTTAACAATTAGAAACGGCTCGCTGTTTCGTTGTTGTTCGGATTTTAGCTCTTGGCTATTGGTCCATTTTGTCACCTTGATGGTTCCTCATCGCAATGTCCGATTCCGAATTTTTTTTTTTGGATAAACCTTGTCCAGACTCCCGGGGTACTGCATGCAAAGTGTGGTTTGGATAGTCCGTGTGGTTTTCGCATGATGCGTGGTCTAAGATTACATTGGAGTGTCTTCATAGCGGACCTTCGCTCCAATAATTAGTATTGTGCCAATCCCCAGACGTCAAAATAAAACAAGCTTAAACCTAAATTAGTAACCCCAACTGAATAACCCTAAAATGTGACAGCCACAGTGTTTTAAGGCGAGTATTTAAAAATGGAGTGTCCTGTTCCCAAAATAACAATTCACTGACTCGGTTGTAGAACCCGGTTTTAATTGGGCAGCGTCATAATTTGATGGCGATGCAGAGCTTTAGATAAACAACTGGCATTCGTACCGGCTTGGCCCGGATTTTGTTTCGCCCGGGGCTTAGTTTGGCCCGTGGTTGTTTACCATTTTCGGTCGGTGTTGCCTGCACGTTGATTGCGACATGCAAATTTTCTTCCTGTAAGTTTCCCTTTTCCTTACATCTTCTACCTCTCCTTTTCCCCACTTTCGTCCCATCATCTCTCCAAAACTGCTTTGGTCTCCGTCATATGCTTAATGCTAACAGATTAGGAGAAAATAAGCACTGGAACGAAGTTTGTTAAACAAGATAAGCCCAGAGTGCGCAATGTCAATGTCAACACAACCCGATGTTTCGAGCTGAACTCCAGCTCATTACCAAGGGGGAAAAAAACAAACACAATACATTTAAAATTGCATAAAGATGCAAACAAAACCGAATGCAGGCAAAACTGCCTAAGTCAAAACAACAATTCGAACAAGTTTAAAAAAAAAGGAGAATTAAAAAATTTAAAAAATTTACAAAAGAGGAAGAGGAAAGTGACTTCTTCATGCTGAAAGCACAAGAGTGGCGAATATTGAGTGCAGTCAGGGTTTTATTCAGTTTCTAAATTTCCAAACTGTTTGACACCCTCAAAACCAGCGGAAACTGAATAAAACCCTGACTGCACTCAATAGTCGCCACGTCTTCTTCTGCTGAAAACACGAAGAGGGCACACTCCACTTCCTCTTTTTAAATTTTTTTTTAATTTTTTTATTCTGATTTTTAAAAACTTGTTCGAATTGTTGCTTGGACTTAGGCAGTTTTGTCAGCATTCGGCTGTCTGTTCGCACCTTTATGCCACTTTAAGTGTATCGTGTGTTTTTTTCTTCCCTTGATAAAGAGCTGGAGTCAGCTCGAAACGTCGGGTGGTGTTGACATTGACATTGTGCACTTTTGGCTTCTCTTGTTAAACATAATAGTAACAGACACAGTGCACCCCCCCCCCCCATCACACACACACACACCCTCCCAATCTCTTTATTTGCTAAAGAAGCACTACCCCACACACGGGAATTCCCTCTTCTGCCTCCCCTCCCCCACTCCCAGTTTATCGCTTTGGCTGGAGCGATGCGTACCGTGTGAATAATTAACTAGTCTTCGCGCATGACGTCATTTAACACTTTCCGCTGAGATGACCGCGTGAGCAAATTGTTAGTCGGGGCAACAATGTGCCAATTTCAACTTCTTTTCAAGGTATCCATGTACCAGTTTCAACTTCTGGGCAAAGAATTGACACGCTCAACCGTTTTCATTGTAGGGGTTGGTGTGGTTGTTGTTTTTTGCTATGAAACTTTCGCTCCACTTTGCTTATCGTTCCACTTTGTTTCGTCTCGTGCATGTTGACGTTCATATGGGGGGTCTCCTTACGTTTGGCAGGTCACCTAATGTGCATGTGAAGCTACGGGCTGTTGCCTCTTATGTTCTGAAGTCAAGCCAGCGTGTGTGACAGGCTCCTGATCCTCCTCTGGCGTTCGAATTCCTTCCGGTGAGTAGTATTGTGCTCTTTCTGCTTATCTGTTTTTTTGTGTGTTTTGGTTGGTTCTGTAATACTGTACTATTCTGTAGGTGGGCGCGTGGCTTTGGGCCGAGGGCCCGGAATAAACCATTCATTCATTCTATGAAACTTTGCCTTATAGGGTATGATTGGGTGGTGACGCACCACGGTAGTAATGCATAATCAAGCAGCTACAGAGAGGCTAAACCATGCGCAATGGCTGTTTGCCGTGACGTCACCATGAGTTAACCAATGACAAACAAGAACAACGGCTGTTTGGCCGTCTGATTGGGCTAGCCCAGTCACGTGATATGCACATCACAGCAAACAGCCATGGCGCGTGGTATAGATGCAGGGTGCACCGTATCTAGAACCAGTCACTACATCTCCCCCTACTAATTTCTAACGAGAGTTACGTTGATTTCTATATACAATATTTACAACATAATACAGTGTATAGGCTACTCTGCTATTTACATTATGTACAAATAAACATCTCTACTAATCTCTGTTTAATCTCTGTTAAACATCTCTACTAATCAATTCAAAAATTAATAGCCCTAAGTTTACTTGTTAAACCTGTTACTTCCCCGAATTAATCTTTTTTATATTTTCTGAGAAATACCAAGTTGTTAATTGCCTTACTCACTCCAATACCTAATTTTACTTGAAGATTTAAAAAAAAAAACTTCAAACCTCAATAGATTTAAAAAAAAATCAAAAACACACTCAAACTACAAAAATGAAAGAAAAAAAAGTGGTTTCCCAACCAGTAGAAAAATTGCCACAACTTCACCAAATCTCCCTGCAAGTTTAATTTGTTTGATTTCTGGTTGCTCTGGTACATTTCCGAACGAATGTTCCGGACCCCCTTCGCGATCAAGCACTGGAGGGCCAGAAACTGCAATTTCCGGAGACTAATTCGCTGGCGTTTCAACTGGTGAGATGGTACCGACAGGGGAGCGAGCGGCTCAGAGCAAATCTCACGGTTGGTGTCCTATTTTACAATTCACAAGACTTTAAGTCATTTTTTTATTTTTAAATATATCTAAGTGCACGTTTGGCCAATGTCGACATTAACGCATCAAAGTGGGAGCTAATGGAGGACACCCCTTGAGGCGAGTTCGTGATAACCGGTATTCTAATCTCGAGGAACATATACCATACCCCTAGCTGTTGTTGTTGTTGTTGTTGCTGTTGTTGTTGTGTGCTGTGGTTCTTCAATCTCGTCCGCCGTCATCTATGGCGACCGCGTAGTCCTCCAGACCACCAGATCACGATGATTATCAGATGAGAGGGACAAGAGAGAACTAGACGCTGTCAAGTTCGCTACTAATTTGCCGTGGTGGATCCTCTTTTATTATTTACGTCAAGGAATAAAGGAACCCCCCACTCCCACCAATCCTCAATAAGGTAAAACCAATTTTGGCAATGTTTCGCCCCCGTTTTGTGCGTTTCCGGCTTTTCCTTCAGGCTAGTGGCGCACCGGGCAGGCATTTTATTGTTAACTATAGGCCTTGGGGCACGTGCGCCCCTCTACAAAACCGAGTTAGAAGCAAAATTTGGCAAATAAGATATTTATTGCAACTGAAAAAAAAATTTGAACATTTTGCACTTTTTTTTTGTTTATTTATTTTAAATATGAATATAAAGTTTTTATTAATTTCTTTGAGCCTTAAGTCGGCCCAAGCAACTTGATGCTTGTATGACTGAACCGGTTCAATTTTGAACATTACCAGACTGTTAGAGAAGAAGAAAAGTCTGGTAAAGGGAGGTGCCAACCCGGGGATCCGATCCGGGAAACCTCCGATCATCGTAGAGGCCGAAAGATTGTCCAGAATTGGCCAGAATAGTTCCCATAGCCGCTGAAGGAGCATGGTAGCCTCTCGCGCTACCCTGGCCGACAGTCCTGGCGGGGACTTAGCCAAGATCTCCTTCCCAGGGGTTCGACCAGATCCGCAAACCTCCAGCAACCAGCCTGAGCTCTCTCACAACTCAGCGACGATGATTTAAACGCTTCAAAGGCACAAAACTGCTTAAACTGAGTTGATTCGTAGATTCCCCCCACCCCCGTTCTGAATTCCAATTTTTGTTCCCATCCCCTCCCCCCCCCCCCCCCCCCCCCCCCCCCCGTGCAAACAAAAGTCCTAGATTCACCGGGGAGTCGGATAACCGTCTAATGGGAAAATTGATTGATATTCTGTGTAGATAAAAAATCTGGGAAAATCATCTAAACGGAATATCGTATAATGGATAGCCGTGTAATGGATAATTGCGTATGTGAACAATAATACTTTAACAACTTATCTGTGGTTAGTTGCGGTGTATGATGTTATGTATTGCCGCAGCAAGCGAGGCAGGTACGTTAGAAGATTTTCCATTATACGAATCATTCTTGTTAGACGAGTTCCCATTATCTACGTCATTAAACACGTATGATGTGCGTGCGTGCGTGTACCTCTACTCCTCTGGAACCAAGGCACCTACAAAAATGGGAGTAGGACCAAATGAAAGAGAATTAAATTGATCAACCGTTAGGCCTATTTTAATCGCTGTAACTTGACATTATCACCCTCAAATAAGCGAAAGAACCTGAAAAAGTTACGTCAAAGTTATTTTTTTTTGTTATTTTTTGCACTCATCATGTTTCTTCATGACGTCATAGTTTGTTCATGCACGGGTTAAAAATCGTGACAAACAAACCGTCTTGAAGCTATTAGTTACGTACGTACTGAGATGATCTGGAAATGGATGCACGCAAAAAATAACCAAAAAAACGACGTATTTTGGAACATACCACACATAGATCTTAAAATTGGTTTTGTATCAACTGACTTGATGCCTGGAAAAATCAGACCCGTAGATCTGTTTTTAAAAGGGTGTCAAACGTTCGTGCTTATGAAGCACGGCGATGCGTGGATTGAGCGAGCAAAGTGGGCGATTTCTACGTAAATTACCTTTTTAATGTGTGTTTCGCTTTGCTCTCGCATTCTTTCATCTCGTAGGGGATTACTTCTGGAGGAGAAGACGTGCAAACGTACAAACAACAATTCGTATTTTTTAACGATGTAGATGAAATACAGACGTGAAGAGGCATGTGATGAAGAACTGGGAGCAACAATCGCAATCAGCTTGCGTCGAAATAATCAACACATCGATTCTGTGATGCTCTTGGAATCAAAGAAATTACGTGAAGCATGGATTGACGCCAATGGAGTAAGCGACGCGAACGATAGGGCTAGTGATGTTATATTGATACGTTCTTCCAATTTTGCTGATCTCCAGTTAAACGATCATCCCTTGCTCCCTTGCCATTGATCAAGGGTAACATTTTAAGAGAAGAGGGGGGGGGGGAAGAAGAAGCATAAACAAATCAGCTAGGAGTTAGAACAATCTGTCTGTGCCGACCCTAACCGCAGAATGCCGCGCGGTGCGAGCCGGGGGGGGGGGGGGGGGGTAAGAAAATCCTACAAGTCGCCGAGGCTGATGAATTTTAGCCATTTAACGAATTTTCTGGCTGGTGCAAAGCCCATTTTCCTTTTTTTGGTTAACCCGTAAATAAACAAGTCTTTAGCCCACCAACTGTTCATTAAACTATAGCAGTC
>JAHWFP010266347.1:50544-73073 GCA_023313725.1 Lithobius niger | reverse complement strand
GGTTAAAGAAGCGGTAAATGTATCTGAAAGAAGGTCTTGATTTCGTAACGATGGGCAAAAACGGAAGGAGAAAATTTGCGTACATTAAAAAGGTCAATGGATGTCACGCTTTGCTACAAAGCAATAGAATGGTGAAAGAGACGGTAAATGTATCTGAAGGACAGTCGTGCTTTCGTAACGATGGGCAAAAACGGAAGGAGACAAATTGCGTGCATTAAAAACGTCAATGGATGTCACGCTTTGTTACAAAGCATTAGAATGGTTAAAGAAACGGTATTGTATCTGAAAGAAGGTCTTGATTTCGTAACGATGGGCAAAAATGGAAGGAGAAAAATTGCGTACATTAAAAAGTCAATGGATGTCACGCTTTGTTACAAAGCATTAGAATGATTAATGAGGCGGTAAATGTTTCCGAAGGAATGTCTTGATTTCGTGAAGGTAGACAAAAATAGAAGAAGAAAAATTGCATACATTAAAAAGGTCAATAGAAGTCACGCTTTGTTACAAAGCATTAGAATGGTTAAAAAGGCGGAAGATGTATCTGAAAGAAAGTCTTGATTTCGTACCGGTGGGTAAAAATGGAAGAGAAAAATCCCTTACATAAAAAGACCAATGGATGTCACACTTTGTTACAAAGCATTAGAATGGTTGAAGAGGCAGAAGATGTTTCTGTCGAAATGGTTACGATTCCGCACAAATTGTCAAAAACGGAAGGAAATATAAACTAAAATTGAAACTATGCGTAGAACAGAATTATTACTATTTTTTTTTTAATTAATTTCTTTGAGCCTTATGTCAACCGAAGCAAATTAATGTTTATTTTGGCCGAACCAGCTCAATTTTTGAACATTACCAGACTTTGAGAGAGAAGAAATATCTGGTAAAGGGAGGAGCCAACCCGGGGATTTGAACCGGGAAACCTCCCATCATCGTTGGAGCCGAAAGATTGTCCAGAATCGACCAGAATATTTCGCATAGCCGCTGAAAGAGCATGATAGCCTCTCACGCCACCCTGGCTGGCAGTCCTGGTGGGGACTTTGCCAAGATCCCTGCCATAATTACTGAAATATGGAGTCAATTTGATCTTTTGTCAGAAAGAAGAACAGGGAGCCGACTGCCAGTTGTTTGCCAACAATTATACTACAACTCGACCTCTTAGTTGAGAAGCGAAAGGAAAATATCTATACTAAGCTAACAGTCTCAATAAAGACTGGCCTTGTAAGGATACAATATGCACTAATCTGAGAAGGGAAAAAAAGAACAACTTCCCAGACTGATAATCGACCTCGGTACTTCCAGTTGACTATGGTGGGCGCCGTACCACTGCATTATCGGGGCGAATCCTGGCTACAGACCGCAGTCGAGCTTAGCAGCTGTCCAGTCTTTAATAATAAAATACTTGATTACCAAAATAAATGCAAAGGGGCAAGAAAAGGGTCCGAGGTCCACTAAGAACATCCCCACTGAAATAAAAGAGGCCAGTGCCGTCATTCACCGAATTCTGGTCGTTGAAGGAAGGCTTTGAAGCAATGTTTATTAATTAATAGTTTTCTAAAAGTATATTCAGATAAGGCTGATACTGTCTCTTCACTAAGGAAATTCCATGCAGAAACAACCCTATTGCCGAAGAAAAATTTCCTACAGTTGTTCTTGTACCGGGAAATCATGAATTTAAAAGAATGGCCTCCAGTAGTTGGCTTACTTCTCAACTCGAAAAACGAAAAATCGAAAGGTAACATATTACGTAAACTTTTGTATATTAGAACAAGATCAGCCTTCAATCTGCGCAGTTGCAGTGAATCCAACTAAAGAATTTAAGCCGTTGTCCATCGTTTAACTTTCGTAGCTCCGGCATAGTTTTTGTAATCTCCGCTGGACTGAATCGATCTAATCAATGTCCTTTAACAGGCACGGTGACCAAACCTGGCTAGCATACTCAAGCACAGGATCGCACGTACACCTTGTATGCGTGTTTTTTAGTGTGGATGCCAAGAGGCAGAGTTGGTTTTCTTCCTTGCAAGTAAATTTGCGATGTCTAGGTCACCTCTGAGAAAGACGAAATAGCGGCGAAGTCCCGTTTTGACAAAAAGAAAGCAGATAAAAAGCTTTAGCCTAAAGGCAAATTACGTATCGCCAAATCCCGTTATTCCAAATCTAATTTGACAAAATTTTAGGTACATAAAATTTAATAACTTAGTATTATGTAATGAGGGTTTAAACGCTAAGGTATTATGGGATGTAATGGGGATTTAAAAGGCAAACATTTATCAGAGATAAGCAGCGGCAGAAAAGAGTGATTGATTTATTTGCGTTTGAAAACTGGAAATGCAGAAGGAAAAACGTGTACTTGAAATATTGTTTGGAATGCAAGGTCGTCACTTGGTCAAAATCAATGCCAAGGTTATATTTTAAGAATAGTTAGTTCTTAAAAGATAACTATTATTTAAAAGATAACTAACACAAAATGGTTACCCTATCCCGTTTTGCAGAATCCCGTTTCGCCGAATCAAAATATTCTTTAAAATTTATCGTTACAGAAGTTAAAGATGCATGCCTAATTGGAAGGAATTTGTGTTTAGTTGCGTTTTTGGGTGTTGCATGTTTAGCCGCAGCCACCAGGACAGCACGAGCGAGACACGTAATTTGAAAAAATTATTCTGCGAAACGGGATTCTGCGATACGGATGTATGTCTATAAATGTTTGATCATTACACAGGAATAACGTATTAAATTTCGTGTCCCACACAAAATGCATGTACAGTACTGTCGTAACGGGTTTAGGCGAAACATGATTAGCCCATTAGGCAAAATCTGCATTCTTTTCGCAAAACGGGATTTGGCGAAACGGGACGTGACCTGAAGAGCTACTAAGCGCCGGTGCACACGTGCGTTTTTTGGACGCGGCGGTGCCGCTTTGGTGACGTATGTGCGCGTTCGGTTCCCTAACCTCGTGTACAAAAAATTATAGTTTGAAACCAATGAGACGATGTTGCTTTTTTCGCCTACCTCGTGAACAAAAAATATATTTCAAAACCAATACGACGAATTTTGGAACATTGATGTACTAATTTAAAACGTACCAGCGGAAAATGTTATACATCCTTTGCAGATTAACTAAAAAATTCAGATAATTTCTTTAATTACTTCTCAATAGGTCTTCAATCATTTCTGCAGCAACATTTCATATTTCAGGATAGTTCTTTACTCCCCCAATAAACAATTCCATGTCTATTTCTTCGAAATTGGAAGCCATTTTCGGTAACGCTTTTGCGGTAAACGGCGGACGTGTGCACCGCTCAAGTCACCCAAGGTACACAGACACGCAATTGCGTTTTTTTAACGCTGTGGTACCGCTGCGTTGACGGGGGAGAATTGCGGTGCAAAACGACCGCACGAGCGGCGGGTGGTAACGCAACGTCGACGCAGGTACGTGTGCAGTACTCAACAGATGGCACGTAAACCAAACCGCAAATGCGGTACCGCAGAGGTGACCACAAATGCCGCGACTGCACGTGTGCACCGGCGCCAAGCTTGACCAGGAATCGCCACCGGCCTAGTCAGCGGGAAGTCCTGGGTTCGACTTCCAGTCGGGGCAGTTGTCTTTTCTTTCTTTCTCAGATTAGTGTATCTTGTATCCTCACAAGGACAGTCTTTAATGCAGGCTGTTGGATTCGTTCACACTTTATCTTGTGATTTTTTTTTCTTTATTTAGAACAACTCTTCTTTTTCATGGTTACTCAGCAAGGGAGCGAACGTCCTTAACTCTCTCACAACAAAAACACTACTAAACCTTAAATTGTTTTTCTGTCTTAGCTGCTAATATAAAGAAGGGCTGCGGAGAAATAGGTATGCCAACATGGTTTTCTGTGATTGTAACCGAAAAAAAAAGTAGTCTTAAATTCAGTATCGTAGTGGGAGCATTTTTTTCTGACAGAACTTTCAAAGCAAAATAAAAAACAAATTAAGCAGTGACTTAACAACATCATATCAAAAACCAAAACTGGTAAAAGGGGCCGCTAAGTTCCGAATGGTTCGGCCCTTCAAAGGAGTGATATCAACACACCTAAACATTCGCCAAGTTAATCGCACCGCTTAATAGTTAATTTTTGTCAGTTGGGTCATTGCTCTTGATTTCAACACTATTTAAGCTTTTGTACCGCATTATTATTTTTTCCCCAAGTACCTGAAATGTGCCCAACTATGCTTCAAGATATAAGACACTGACGCTATGGCGCCGCGCCTCCAATGGTTTACAACCTCGACAATTGAATTGATGTGATGTTTGTTTTGTTGATTGTTGCCTAACTTGGCGCGACACACTAGCGTGTGTCTAGACAAGCATTATAAGGCGGAATTCTCCATAAATGTTTTCTTTATCAGGTGTCAAAGATTTATAATGCTGTCCCATTTCACCTTAAAACTATCTTGTTAGCTCATTGTTTCAAACAGAAGCGTGAATGGATTGTTGGGCTTGCTGACCTTGAGGTTTTGTTTATTGTTAATTTTTAGTATCATGTTTCTATTTGGTATCTCGGCAAAGAATTTGACCATTCTACTTTTGAGTTATAGAAATATAAATGTAAACAAATGATGCTCAAACTCAAAATGTCAATAATCATCAGTATCGCGAATTTTCGAAAGGCATTTACCGAAAAAAATAAATATTTTCAGTCCGCCCATCTTCGTCATGCAGCAAGAACTGTGTAAACTACAGTCTGTGACATAATTGTATGCACTCTTCTAGACAGGCTGAATTTAATCGGGTCGATTCAAAATTGACAGCCTCCTAAATACAGAGGGCCACAGCCGCGTCAATTTTGAATCGTTCCCGATTGAATTTGATCCATTTCGAAGAGTGCACACAATTATGTAGATTGTAGTTCACACGTTTCTTGCTGCCTGACGAAGATAGGAGGACTGAAAATATTTATTTTTGGGGATAATGCCTCCGAAAATTCGCGATACTGATGAGGTATCATGAGTTTGAGCGTCATTTGTTTACATATATATTTCGTATCTATTGACTATATGATTTATAAGTAGATATATACTTGAGTTACTTTCTGCTGTGTGTGTTTTCATTTGACGTAGAGCTAGACCGTTATAAGAACGGATGGTGGAGTCCAAACCTGTGCCCGCATTAGGGAGGGACGGTGGAAAGCCAGTATGGCACATTTCCTCTCATCAGCTTTCTACCTGCCCACCATAATTACTACGTTTACATGACCACTTCGAAGCGTTTCAGAGGGATGCGCATCGCGTTCGTGTCGCCTCCGTGGGTCTTGTTCATGTCGCTTTCTCTGTTTGTGGCGCTTTCCCCCAATGCGCTTCACCAGTGTGACCAGACTTTGAAATAAAAAAATGCTACCAGCGTACCCAAAAAATACTACATCGCATTATTTAAGCAATTAAAAAATGCTACTAAAAATGCTACTTTTTAAGATAAATTAATGTAAAAAAAATAGGCAAATAAACTAGAAGTTAATCCGGTTAATCCCCCAAAAAGGCGACTAAATTTACCACAGACGTATAATGAGTAGTAGTTTCGGTAGGTGCTGCCATCTCAATACCAAGACGCAAAGTTGCAAACGAACTGACGAGTTTTTGAAAGTCTGCCAACTGATGGCGCAACTTGCCTGAGTGATTTATGTTGCGTTTTTGCGTAGCATTGTTTCTCCCTTTCGTGTAAAAGTCTGTTAGAGGGCGTAAAATTCGGCCATTCGCCACTAGGGCGCATACAAAGTTTGATTACTGTGTAAAACATTGCTACCAAACATGCCAATTAATAAAAATGCTACTAAAATGCTACCTTTTGTAGAAATGCTACCTTTATTGCTACCGCACAATTTTGGAAGCAAAAAATGCTAAGGTAGCATCAAAAATGCTACATCTGGTCACACTGCGCTTCACGGAGGTGGTTTGAGAGTCTGTATCGCATCGTCTTTGTCCATGTAAACACTCGCAATCGTATTGAGCCGTTGGAGAAAGCATGGTAAAGATGGCGGACACAGTTACAGCACCCACGTCATTTGTGCTGGTGCCATTCGAATTTTAGGTAAATAAAACTGAAAATGAGTGTGCATGACTAGGAAGACCATTACGTTTTGATTACATTTGGTTACTTGGGTCTAAGCTGACCTAGCTTACAACATGCAGGGGGTAGAGCAGCGTGGGACTTGCCCACTCTTTGCCAAAGGGAGGGTAGGAAGAGAGGGTTTTCCGATCGCACTGGTCGAATCGCCTTCCTTAGCGGATTGGCCGTAATCGCGGTCTTTCGTCTTGTAAACAGGTGCCGTTTTTTGATGCGCATTTCAAAGCACATCGTTAAAATGCGCTTTCTTGTGGCCATGTAAACGTAAGTGATGGTGAGATCAGAATTGGTTTCTCCCGTTCGTCCTTATAACCGTCCGAATTTATATTCCTTTTACTTCGTGCAGAACTTGTTGCTACCTATTTACACCTTAATTTTTTCTCGATGGTTCCGCGTTGCACACGAGTTTACTCCGCGACACAGATTTCTACTCTCGTAATGTCGTTGCCATTGTATCCTATGAAAAGCTTTGGAGTGTAGTAAACGTATCTATCTATGTATTACTCTTTTTTTTTTCTTTCTATTTTGCGTTCCTTTTTTTCAGTGAGGGTCCCAAGTCACATTTTCTTAAGCAAACTGGACAACAAAAATCGGGGTGAAGCCAAACTTTTGAAACACCTTGTGCAACGAGCACCAGATAAAAAAAAGACGAGTCTTTATCTAGCTGTTTAAGAACTTTTTTTCCCCTAACGGTGGAAGGCAGCAAACAAGACAACAAAACAGGGCGGCCCCAAAAAAAAAAAAAGTACAAGGCTGTTGTTGACACACTGAGTCTCAAAACCCAAAGCAAAGGTCAGTTCCACACGCGGTTGTCATGGATACGACGGTAACCCCTGAGGGCGAAAAACCACAAAAACAGTTCTGTCTCTGAAGCAAGACAAGTTAATCAAAATCCAAGAAATAAAAAAGCAAAAAAAAAAAAGCTTTACCTTCGTGTTGGAAACTAGTTAGCTGGGAGAAAATCGAAGATCATCAAACTAAAGAAGAAGAAGAAGCACGGAGAGAGTGCAAAAACTAAAAGCGCTTACTTTTTTTCATTTCGACCGAATTTCTAGAGCCCTACATTTTAAATTTCACCTAAATTCATAAAATTTAAATCATTTTCGAACCCAACCACTGCAAGTGACGCGGTCTACGCCTAGCCCATTTTGTGAAGGCAAACCAAGCAGTGCTACATACAATTACAAACAACGTTTCGAAAATTTTCGTCTTCAGGTTAGCAATAAAAGTAAAGCATGGCAAAAGCCACCAAGTCAACCTATATTAAAAGCATAAAACAGACATTTAAAACGGATAAAAACCACCAATTTCTTCCCTTTAAAAAGGTAGAAATGGCAGCCGAAAAGCAACGACCCACCTGCTCCGTTGGGATGCCACGTCGCAAGGCAAGGTGTATGCAAATCGGGTGTACATATACCACTTAGTGCCAGATAATAAATTTCTAAAAGAATATTTTTCTGTAATTAAAACACTTAAACTCGACTCTTTTGCCAGGTATATTGTAAAACCCACATAACGAATGCATCGCACCTTTGAAACACGTGACCCCGATTTGCATACACCTTGCCTTGCGACGTGGCATCCCAACGGAGCAGGTGGGTCGTTGCTTTTCGGCTGCCATTTCTGCCTCTTTTGAGGGGAGAAATTGGTGGTTTCAATCCGTTTTAAATGTCTGTTTTATGCAATTAATATAGGTTGACTTAGTGGCTTTTGCCCATGCTTTAATATTATTGCTAACCTGAAGACGAGAATTGATAATTTTCGAAACGTTCTTTGTATTTTTATGTAGCACTGCTTGGTTTGCCCTCACATAATTAATAGCCCATTTTCGCACGTCAAGTAGAATTCAGCGATCTTGCTGACGTCATTCACGACTTCTCCTTATTGCAAGCTTTGCAACAGTCAAGCCTCAAGAATTATCGTCAAGTTTCACTTTCACTCTTATTTAATCGTTCTTCGTAACGTAAACTATTATGATCTGCTCGTGCCTGGTTGATTTTGCGAATTCCGTAATGTTCCCGTTCTTCCATTCCGCCCAACGATATGTCCCGTTCCCAAAGACTAATTTTGCAAATTTGAATTAGAAATTTATTAACCCGGAATCCGACAGCTCCGATGCAAATTCAAACCAGAGAATTTCGATTACCAGCTGAAAGCGGTAAGTATAGTGCCCGCAGCCTATCTTGAGTTCGCCCCAGAATGAACACAAAGCATCGATTGTATGTTTTTGGTAGCAGAGTGCCTAGTTGATATTCAAAATAGTTACAAAAACAATGGCGGTCGTCGATTAAAGCTGCCCTCTCCGGGAAGACACAGCCACTCATAAAATACCATAAGTACTCAAGATACGCCGCGCACACCATAGTTGTTTGTAATCTGACTTCGTGAGTGAACGTTGTTAGGGTGGCCGCACACCAAAATCGACAAAAGAGGACATTTTGTCGAAACCTGTCTCGGCATGCTGCGGACGTCTCGAAAACCATAGCAATGAGCTGAGCGCACCAAGACTACCTATATTTAAAAGACTTAACGCTCGGTTTCACGTACCATGCTAGACGCGTCGTCCAAGCGTTGCGCTGAACTGAAAGCACGAAGAACGAAAAACCCCAATCGTAGCATTGATTAGTGTTAGCGGGATGCACAAAAACGTGATATCTTCTCATTATTGGATTTACTGGTGTTGCAGCGCTAAACGAACATTATTTTACGGTAATGGTGACTATTATTGAAGTTTTCGGACGATTTACTGCTACGTCAAAGGATCGTTTAACACATTTTTAATGAGAATTGAAAACGCTGTAGCGTATCATACAGAACAATACACACGGTCACACTTTGGTTGTTCTACTGCTTGAAATTCATGAAATTTGCCTCCGGAGGGTTTGTTTTGTCGTCGAGTGAACAAAGAGGTACGTAGCATGAAGCCATTGTTGTTAAACTTTAATTATTTGGTGTCAATGCAGTGTTTTAAGTTTAAAATCCGCCTATCCCGTGTCACACGTACCTTTCACAGTTCAGTCCGCATGCTAGAGCAGTTCATTTTTGGGGTTAAGTAGCGCTACTGGTGGTAGAATCGGTGGCTAACTGGACGACGCATCGAATTTCTAACGTTAAACCTTTACACCCAGGTATCCTTGGCGCCACACACCGGATGAGACGTTATCGCGAAACGTCTTTCGGTGCTCACAACAACAAAGCGAAGTTCCTTCTCGTTTCGTGTGACGGGGTCTCTCCACCAGATACGACGTCACGCGACGTTTCGTCTTGCAACGACGTTTTGGTGTGCGGCCGGCCACCCTTAGGTAGCAAAAGATGCCACTTGAGAAGGTACAAACTCCACAATAACCTCTTGACCTCAATAAGTAGTTAGGCATACTGAAATCGTCTACAGAGAACCCATTGAAAAGATTCGTACACAACTCGAAGCCAACACCATCACGGTTAATCAACAAAGGACAGTGGATTCCTTCAAGAATGTTCCCGTTTTACCACCGCTGGGAAAAAATTATATGAAGAACCGGAACTTCCAGTAAATATTGTGTAATTTCTGAAATGACGTCACTTTCCAACATGGCTACCCCCAGATAACTTGTGTGTGGGTCCAAGGAGGCTGGTCCCATTTTTTTTTATGTCTTAATCTCTTAAATGAGTCATCTTTGTAAGTATTGTGTGCAGTGAACTTAAGGTTTTCACCTCATCATTCTCATTGTCGGTTTTTGTTTTTTTAGGCAAACAAAGAACAAAAAAAAAACAGCTCTAAAAAAATATGTATGGATTTTAAGGTTATTGTGAGTTCATGCGTTGTTGTTAGGGGGCACCTTATATGCTTAAATATAATTAATTTCCGATTCCAAACTTTAAGCCATTCAACGACGAATTTGTGCCTCGGCCCCAGCTAAGCCTAATGTTTGAGCCCAGCTCTCAATGTAATTACCGGCAGCGTCACCCAACGTCACGGCAGCTTCACCCACATCTCAAAGTAATTCAGGCGAACCCCTTTTAAGTCCGTAATTAAAACTAAAGCATTAAAACTAGCGTTAATTATTTTCATCAAGGTTAAATTGTTATTACGAACTTTGGCTTTTCCTTCTAAATTGTTTCCCTAATCCATTTGTTTCCCCCCTAATGCCCGAGTCAGGTATCTGGTAGTCTCCCCAATTCGTCCCGCTCCTAAAATCACCGCACCACTGAGCATTTCCTAGCTGACAAGCTCAGCACCTCGCCACAGTACACCACAGTTTTTCTCAAGTGCTTTGCGGTGAAGCCACCCAACACACTTTCCTGCCAACGCTAAGACCTCGATGCTACGTTTTTGACGGAACTAAGGGGGGGGGGGTCTCTTCCGAGCTTTTTGCATATTGCTCTTCCATTGGCTCTTGATTTTGCTGCCTCCACTGACGTTACAACGCAGCTCAACGTCTTACGCTCATGCGCACAACTCAAACCAGGCCGGAGCCAGTGACGTCACACGTAAATATTGGCGGGAAGATGACTTAATGAGCTGGGGACTGACCAACCTTCCTATACACTATCATTTCATCGACCTTGGGCGGAACGAGCCGTCCAGTCAAGACCACCTGTTACGTCAGGCTACATGCTACAGCGTCGGGCGTCTTCGCCACAAAGCCCCTACAAAATCTTTATGCGCGATGTATTTCCTGAATTCTCAACGTAAAGTCACTGCTGAACCATGTGACTCATCAGCAGTTGGAGGCGATTTTTCCGCTGAATTCTAGACTGAATATGACTTTGTGTGTCTTGTGTGTTTGTCTGTTTGGGAAAAGATAACTTCATAATTTTGTTCATGCTGGGACTTGGTTAAAATTGCATTACAAGGGAATGCTTTTTTAGATTTAACTATCTTACAATTTTAAATCGTTCATCAGTAAGTTTAAATTCTTTCCATTTTTACAGCATTTGGTTTTCGAAGCTACGACCCTCACTAAAATATACATGCTAATCATTTAGCCTACAGTAGTGAGGCAGAGTCCTCGCTGCTCCAGTTTCGTCCAATGCATTAGACAAACGAACAAAAAAGAATCACAGGGGAATCAAAATACAGAATCATGTTTGAAATTAAAAGGCGCCATTTTGGGTCAAAAGTCTAAAACAACCGACGACAACTACAAATGTAGAGAATAAAAGCTAATGAAGTGCACACCATAACAATTTCACTTGACCTATCACCTCAGACCTCAAAACGCGTATTTCTGAAACCCATGTTCAACAGAACAAAACCGCCCACGACCGACGAGGGATCGGACAGAACTGAAATAACAAAATAAAAATTAAAAAATTTAAAAATTAAGTAATAGATATCCGTGAACTATAGGCAGTTTAACGGCGATATTTGCTCGTTTGCGAGAAACGGCTAGTCCAATATCAAAGCGGTGGAGAGATTTCCCTTTAGGCCTATACCGTCAAGATATTGGACTAGCCGTTTTGAGCAAACGAGCAAATATCGCCGTTAAACCGCCTATTTTCACGAATATATGTTTTAATGGTAAGGTGTGACGTCTACCTTACCGACTAATTTGAGATTTTGAAAAATTTTATTTTGAAAACTTTATTTGTGAATCATAATGAATTTAAGAACGTTTACATACGACTGATATGTAAATTCCTGAACTGAAACTTCCGGGTTAAACTTCCTGTCTACGAAAGTCTCACCTACGGGAGGACGTCCCTATATACAGTCCCAGTCACCGACTTTTGTGTTTAAGGTAAAACCGTATTTTTTCCACTTTATTAGTTTAAATAAGAAGATATAGAGTACAAAATATGCTATTCGCTCGAATCTCGTAGGTTTTTAGGTGTATTTAGGTGTGTTTACAAAGTGTCAGTAGACAAGTTTTCCTACCGTCGGAACGAAAGGTTGCCGGGTTGGACTATTCCTCCATGTGTGTGTGTGTGGGGGGGGGGGGGGGAGAACGCGAGTTAGTACGAAAAATGTCGCAGGTTGCAAATGTGGCTGTTTATGCTGGTTGCAATGGGTTGTGCTGGTTGAATTTGTGTTGTGTACGGTAGTTTTGCCAAGTCGGTCATTATATGTCACACATGGTGGAGCAGGGGTTGGGTAGACCCTGGAAAAAAAGTGTTAGATTATCAAAAAAGTGTGGGTTATCAAAATTAACCCACGGTGACGTGTGTGGGGTTTTCAGATTAACCGTGTATATAATGGCTACGCTTTTAGCGTTGGGGTGTGTTTGCGTGACGTCACCACCGTGCATTAAAAAAAATTAAAGGGGCCAAGTAGGGACCTCGATCAGTGCTGCTTTCAGGCACGTTTGCCATTTCTGTTCTGTCCGATCTCTCGTTTGCCCCAGCCTGATTTATTCAGGTGAACATGGGATTCTGAATTACGCCTTTTACTCCTTAGTAAATATGTTTATCATTTGCTCTAGATAATGTGGATGAGGAGACTCCGAAACGTCGAATGAAATTGTTATGTTGTGCATTTTATTGGCTTTTATTCTTTATTTATCTTACATGTGTTTTTTAATTCGAGAGATCGTGGCTGAGCGGTGAGAGAGATCGCTGGTTGCTGGAGGTTTGCGGATCTGGTCGAGGGAACCTTGCCAAAGTCCCCGGCAGGACTGCCGGCAGGGGTAGCGTGAGAGGCTACCATGCTCCTTCAGGGGCTATGGGAACTATTCTGGCCCATTATGGACAATCTTTCGGCCCCTACGATGATCGGAGGTTTCCCGGATCGAATCCCCGGGTTGGCACCTCCCTTTATCACACATTTCTTCTTCTCTAAAAAGTCTGGTTATGTTTCAAATTGAGCCTGTTGGGCCACAAGAGCGTTAAATTGCTTCGGCTTCGATCGATATTACTGTGTATCGCAGCTCTCAATAGACAGTTTACAAAACTTACAACACAAAAAGATAGACTATAGCCTGCCCGTGCTTTGAAATTTTATCAATTAAGCCATTGTTCCTCCATCTCCAACATATCTAAGTGTCCAATCCATTCCTGAAGTTGATACAACCTCCTAACATCGCACTTACATACCTCCAATAAATTTCAGTCTTGCCTTTGTCAGGTAAAACTTTCTTTACGACACTTGGTGTAACTCCACAAAACTTCCTTCGTCAACAAGTAAAGTTTTTTCTTTGTAACGACAGTTGCAGCGGGCAGTTTTATTTTCTTCTGCCCATCATTCCTGCTTGTCGTTTTCCTTACTTAGACGCTATTATCGGATACTTTGCCCCTTTTTACAACCTGCCTGCCGCCCTCAATTTGACCTTTTACGAGTTTCTGCCCCTGTCCGTGAGGGTTGGTCAAAACGATCTCGTAAATCCAGGTTAACATTGCTTTTGGTCATTCTCTGCTGAAACTCCTGGTAACTAAAAAACTCTAGGAAAAAAAAAACTTGCCGAGAATTTTGTGTGGAACTGTTGAACGTTGGAGTTTATTAAATTCTATCCTGATAACCTAAAAATTCGTTCAGCTTTATCACGTGACCGTAGCTCAGCCGCATTTCTTAATTATTTTTCGATTTAGGCCTAATATTAATTTTTTGTGAATGCCTGAGGTTATGATGTCGCTCGATCGTGGAATTACGTTTGTCGCTTTCGGAGTCACTGTGAGGACAAAAGCATGCCTAACGTCACAAAAGCATGCCTTCTTTTTCATACGAGTCTGTGGAAGAGGGTATCATCCACTGCTCGGGAGATGTGACGTCATATTATCTCACGCGAATCTCGCTAGCAAAGAAACAAGATGGCGGCCGCCGCTACATTTAGGCCTAATACCAATTTTTGGCGATTGGCTGAGCTTATGATATCGCACGGCCGCGGAATTACGTTACACAATTTATCTCAAAAGGCAATGGAAATAGTTTCTATCTATTTTTTTTTTATCATAACCGATCCCATTTGGTTTTTAGTCGTGTAAAAACGTTTATGTATTTTGTTAATCACTACAAAGGCTAAAGATTATTACCAGTAGGAATACCACAATAGCCTAGTATAATATCAATGTTTTTTCGATAATCACTAGTTGCATTCCGCACTGAAAAAAAAATACTAGAGCTTGAGCAAAGTGTTTTTTTTTATCAGCGTCGAAATGCAACGATTGATTGAGATAAATGATCTTTCCTTAAACAAGGCCCGAGTGGTATTTGCTGTGGCAACACCGCGTTGCAACAAAAGCAAGATGGAGAGACTAATGAGAAAATTATCATTAAGATGGAGACACTAAGGCAAAAATTGTCGTAAGATGGAGAGCCTAAAATGACGATTATCGTTAAGATGCAGAGCTAAGGTGAAAATTCTCGTTAAGATGGAGAAACTAAGGCAAAATTATCACTAAGATGGAGAGTTTAAGGCGAAAATTATTGTTAAGATGGGGAGACTAAGGCGAAAATACCATTAATATGGAGAGATTAAGGCGATAATTATCGTTAAGATGGAGAGATTAAGGCGAAAATGATCGTTAAGACGGAGAGACTAAGGCAAAAATTACCTTTAAGTTGGCGAGACTAAAGCGAAAATTATCTTTAAAATGGAGAGACTACGACTGACGAAAATTATACTTACGACAGAGAAGCTGTGGTAGGCGAAAATTTTTAGTTAATATGGAGTGGGTCCAGCAATCGAATATTATAATTAAGTTGGAGAGACTACGATAGACGAAAATTATGGTTAAGATGAAGAGACTCGGGCGAAAATATCGTAAGATGGAGGGAATAAGGTGGAAAGATTTATGGATATGAATGGAAGGGCCCACCATCGCGTTCATTTGGGCCACACGAAGTTAGACAAGGCCTTATGGTTTGGACAGCTACAGAGCTACAACAAATTGCTAGTTTAAAAAACCTGTCAAGGGAAAACACGAGGTGACAACCGATAACCAGATGCTGCTAAAGAGCCACAGAAAACTGAACCAGAAGATGCAGCTGAAAAGCCACAGAAAATTAGCCAGAATATGGGCTAAAAGCTACAGACAACAATGCAGAAAAACGGTTAAAGGTATATTTCTCCCAGCGCCATTTTTATCGATTCCACACTAAGTACAGCCTCAAAGGTCTATTTACATGCCGTTAGTCTTTCCTTTGCTAAAAACCCGTTTTAAATTGTGGCGTCTACGAGATTTTCTGTTGAATATTGGGAAGCTATATTTACTGTATCCTACACGTATATGATCCTTTGCGCGCCTATAATAACCTTGAAGGTACTGATCCAAGATGCTCACTAACTGGCACAAATCGCACAACAACATATAAAAACGAGCAAAATTTAAATTTTCAGTCCTCATACGCGGACCTTGATCACCTAAAACGTAATACAAACAAAGCTGAGTGTGACGTTAAAACAGCCCAAACAGCAAATACTTACAATAAAAACACACAAAACTAAAACGGCGAGCAGCAACAGTCTGCTTCAGCCAAAAACACGGCCATGTTGGAAAGACGTCTTACCCAGAATTCATCAATATTTACATTTAAATTATTAAAGAGGTTAACCCAGTACTGCATTGTTGGAAATTTCTTGATGGTGTTCATAGCGCTTTTTTCATTAACAGAATTAGTGTACGATTCCAGATGTAACCTAATTTTTTTCTAGCTTTTCATGATAAAGGATTTGAGTTTTGCTAACGTCTATTAGATGTTTTGTCTTGCTATGATGTTTGACAACTGCATATGCTTCGTCCTCCTTCACCAGGGCCTTGGCATGATCCTGTTTGCGAGTGCCCAAAGCCCTTTTGCATTGCCCAACATAGATAAATGGGCAAGTTTGGCAGCCAATAACATTATACTACATCTGTATGTGAGTCAAGGACTGTGTCATCTTTGACACTCATATTTGTTTGTATTACGTTATAGGTGAGCAAGGTCCGCATATTAGACTGAAAATTAAAATTTGCTCGTTTTTATATGTTGTTATGGGATTTGTGCCAGTCAGTGGTCATCTTGGCAGCAAAAGGGGCCCTTTCTGGCCCTCTCGGAAGGGATCTCAGCCTTGTTCCCTAGGACGCTTTTCCAACTCTGCGTCTGAGGTTACATGCTTTTTGGCAAGCCTCGTGGGATGGACAGGACGGCAATAAATTACGAGCTATTAAAGGCACTGTTGAGGAATGGCACTCGGCGTGTCGCCGCAGTCGCCGTGAGGAGGTGGTGTTGGCCCGTTTGCGCATTGGTCACACTCGACTTACTCACTGTTTCCTTTTGCGGGGGGTTGACCCTCCTGAATGTTATTGGTGTCGGCGGCCACTTACGGTCCGGCACTTCCTTGTTGATTGTTGCCATCTTGATGGTTTTCGTCGTCGTTTCCATCTTCCGCATGACATTGTGCGTCAATTGGGCGATAAGTCTGTCCTCCTGTCCGGTGTTTTTCAATTTTTGCAGGAGGTACAGATGTATGACAAGATTTAGGTTAGGGGTTTGAATAATATCTCTGTAATGTGTGGTGCAGTGGCAACCCGGACCACTGCACTGTGACTGAGGTTGGCGCTAATGACCAAGCTGTCGACGCGCCATTAAGCCTCATTCCCCTACCCCTCATCTTGGATCAGTACCTTCTCTGCTCTCACAAAGTAGTTCCGAAGTTTAATAACCTTGAAGTTTCATCTGTGTGTGTGCGATAACTAATTTTAATCGTTTGCTAATAATTACTATAAGATCAAAAATCTAAAAGACTAATACTAATGGTAAAAATTAAAATTAATTACGCCAATAGATCGCCGAAGAAAAATTATAATATACTAGCCTAAAAAAATTATAAATTGTGACGTTAAAATACGAAAATCATTCCGGTTTGTGACGACACAATCTTTAGCTTGATCCTGTTTCGTACACTATTCCCCAAAGCCAACTGAGACAGCTACGTTCAGTTGCTATTTCAGCTGCTATTTCAGTTGACCTTGGCGATGGTAACATGCGCGGCAGCGATCTGCACGTGGCTGTTGTACGGAAGGCGGAATGTGCCTTTAAGGGCATAATTACCGACTACCCAATGGTATTACGTAAGAAATTTATCATCTCATGTCAGTGTTGACACTTTGCATCGTTTACATCACTATAACCTCTACGCTTTAACTTGAAATTTGCAGAGTGACAAAGTTACTGGTTGATGACTCCGGACATTAGAGGCCTTGATGTCTGGTTGTTGCATTCTGAGTAAAAGGATCGTGTGTTTGCTTTTGCTTGCTTTCTCGCCCGCTAGTTCGCTCGCTCGCTCTTCCCGCAGCAAATCAATACGTCAGGCTTATTAAGATGAATGGTTATGAGGATGGAAGACCAACCCAGACCAAAGCTTGAGACTTTCTCTCTCTCTCTCTCACTTCCAACTGGGTTTCACATTTGTTTCGGAAACGAAGCTTCCGTCTGCGTTTAGATCCATTACCAGATAACCTAGATTGCTGAAACGGAAGACGCTTGCGAGAGATTTCTGCTGTAATGGACATCTTCAGCTCGGCGGCCCTTTTTGCTGATTTTGGTTTTAAGATGGGATAGCCTTTACAAGCATAAAAGCATAAAAAAAAACCCCAGAAGCACAACATCGAAAATCATACATAAAATACGTTTAGAATTCCGTAAATTTCGGCATGTGATTTGGTCTCAGACGGTTTGGTCAGGGTTATCTACAGTACTGGCCGGATCTTGAATGAAAAATAGTATTACGATACTGGGTTGGCAATATGGCCGCCGGAAATGCCGCTATTGCGATTGAGTTGCCGCATTTTGTCAACCGAGGGGGACACCCTTCGTACAAATTGCCAACGAACGTGTAGCTTTTTTTTTTTACAAAAGCAGTGAAATAGCTTAACTGTGGCTGAGTGATACTTTTAAACACCATTTAAAAATACTCTTAAAAATAAAAAAAATTTGCCACCAAAATCTACTTACAAATTTAAATTATTATTTCGAAAACCACCACTAACCGCCAATAGATGTCGCGTCGCACCGTACAAAGTTGCTACCTCGAAGAACAGACCTCGACGAAATGAACCAGACGTGGCGGCCATTTTGTCTACCCCCCTAATATCGTTGTAGAGCGGGCCAGTTAGTTTAGTGGCCATGGTTTGGTATAGACGATTTGGTCCCAATGCTATTTTGTCCCAGGAAAGTTATATTTAAAAATGATGTGCATTTAAGACCCAAACTGGGCAAGTTTATTTTTGGGGGAAAGGGGGAAGCGGGAGTGTGGGTGGGGGTGGGGAAGGCGATCAACACTGTAAACAAGGCCTAAACCCAAACCAGACCCAATGTTCGGCAACTGAGCATTGATGCCATCTTTTTATTGTACACCAATCTCCCGCCTTACAAGAGGCCATCAGATATACGATGAGGTGTATATTTGGGTTCGGTTAACATTGCTTTGGAAGTTCACCCTGTTTCTCATTGGGACACGTGACTTAAGACACATTTGCTTTTAATTTTTTTCAGTATTTTTACCAACTAGAGAAAGCCCGTGCTATGCACTGATGGTGTTGAATGCACAGCGGAAACCCGACAAATCAAACATGTTCACATACTGGCTGATAAACGCTGATTTTCGTTTGCTTCGCTCACTCAATCAGTGAATCCCGTCAGTCGCTCCTCCCGACCCGTTCTGGACCCCTTTCCCAGACCCGTCTCCATGCACGAACTTTTAACCCAATAAATAAATACTCTATTGTAGAACAAAGGTCAAAGCTTTGAGTCCAGTTGCTTTGGCAGAAGGTAAATGCCCGGGAAAAACCTCATTATTGCTTTGTTTTCATTTACAGGGATCTTAATTTTTGCAGAACACTTCGCAAGGTAGCAATGATAAGCTCCGTCCTGCACCGAAAGTTTAAAGTGATTGTTAAAGTAAAAATCAAGTGATTGAACATACTTACTTTCTCTTATGGCCGCCCACGCACTGAGCGACTTGGGTGCGCGGCCAGGTTGCTGCAGCCAATGAAAATGATTACTGCGTGGTTTTACGTAAACGTATAACCATTCTCATTGGCTGCAGCGACTTGGCCAAGTCGCTCAGTGCGCGGGCGGTGTAAAAGTAATTATCTTGATTCATACGATTTTATTATGTAGGTCCAAGCAATATTTTATAAGTCTTACAAGGGTGGAGTGTTTAGCCTTAAAAGGGTCTTTAAAACTTACTTTTAACTAACATTGAAAAAATTGGAAAAGATAGGGTTTAGTATTTCTTTAATACCAAGCGGACCCTTGAGTGGTCCACTAGTTGGGTGGTATAGTTGAAGTAATTTGGAAACCAAGTAGAGCCCAATTAAATAACGGAAGTTAACATAGCTTGTGTAGAGATGAGCATTGTACATAATATTTACATTTAACCTAAAATAGAGAGGTTGCAAAAGACTGAATGGTCGAACTCTGAGGCCCCATTAGGCAACAAAATTTAGACACAAATTCATTCACAGTTCAAGGAAACACGGATTATGAGTTTGAATGGACTCGTCATAACCGACCACATACACACACAAACCCGTTCAAAGTCCATGACTAATAGGTAATTAAGAGCCGACCGATTCCGTCACATCTTTCTATAAAAGTCCCACTATACTATTGTCTGCTATTGTCTAGATTCGATCCAGCATCAAAAGTTTATTAGATCTATACTTCAACCAATGTACCGACTGAGCTATAATCACATGGAAATCAATTCATTCCAAAATTCCTTACAAGATGAATGTGTTTTGTACTATAAAAATTTGCTAAACTGTGAGCTGTGTTCATCCTATGCTGGGAAATGGCCCTAATAGTGTCTTATAATACTTGGTGCTCACGTACAATCTTTAAAGGTTCTTGACACTATGTCTACAGGGCGTATCAGAAATCCTTAGCCAATTTTGCATGCCTAAGGGCCAAATTAGACTTAGGACTTAGACTTAGCAAAGTAAAAGTTTGGCGTGAGTTTGAGCCTAGCTCACACTTAGCAAACCAGACCATTGAGGAATGCACGGAAACACAAACAGGATTTCTTGAGTCGACTCACGTTTTGAGCATGAGTTTGCCAGTATGTATACGAAGTGAGCGAGGCTCAAATGTTGCAAAGTCGCCCTCACGGTGAAGCCTGAGTCCGTGCTCAGCTCATGCTATGGTGTCATTGTGAATACCAAATTGTTAAGCTGAGCTCGAGCTCATGCTTAGCTCACGCTGAGCCGTCATTATGAATTTAGCTCTAAATGGTGTAGGGGAGAGTGGTTGAGGCTTAATGGTGCGTCGACAGATTAGGTCATTAGGCCTGCCACTATTGCATGTGTATGCAACCAATGTCTTGTCGAAGGAAATTCCTATTGTAGAAGGAAATGGCTGTTGTAGAAGACATTTATTGCGGACAACACTTTCTGCCATTAGGTGTCTGTTTTGCTCATGTTGTGGTGGTTCTATTTACACCCACAACATATAGGATTTATGGTTTGGAGGGGAGGGAATGAGGCTTAATGACACATTGAGAACTAGGACATTAGTGACAATCTCAGTCACAGTGTAGTGGACAGGGTTACCACTGTGTCACACATTACAGAGATCTAGATCATATCAGATCATATAGTACGGTTTATGGTCTATGACGATCTAGTGTTCAGGCTTTTAAAACAGGCCTACAAACTGGCTAAGGATTTACGAGACACCCTGTGTATGAATTTTCCACTCATTTAGCAATTTCGTTAATATACTACTTTACAGATTCCATGAATTACTGTCCTATTTTTAAACGCCTATAAAAAATTAACAAGAAAAGTAATCATAATGTGTTTCATCCATAGAAAGGAACAAAAAAATTAACATTTATACATTATCACAGAATATTTAACAGATTTTCAATTCCGCATGAGATATTGTCAAGCCCGTTTAAAGCACTGTGTGCTTCAAAAAATGGAAAGCTCTTTTAAGCCCGTTTCTGCTACATTTCGGGGGGGGGGGGGGGGCGGGTGTAAAGGACCAAGTATACAAAACCATGTGACTAACAGAATGGTGTTGTTTGCAAGAATTACAAAGCTATCGGTTCCATAACTCGTAAATGTTTAACAATAGTTAGCGCGAAACTGAAAATTGACTAGATTTTTTGTGTACAAATTAATTTCACATTTGGTAGAGGACAAGTGTTGATATTTAATTTGTGTAAAACTTTTTGAATTGTTCTTTGTGATGGATGAAACCGCATTACGACTGCTTTCATTGTTAAATTTGTTATACCGAGTTTTGTACCTGCAAATTACCGCATTAACACCAATTGGGCACTTACACATTTTTGTGAATTTTAAGGGGGCGGATGCTAACACGGTTCCTACAAAAAATTAAGAAATCACAAAGAAAGAGTCGAAAAATACTTTATTTATTGAAAAATAACGAAAGTGAAATGAACAGTGTTTTGAGCTTAGTGCTGTGTTATTTACCTATCTTAGGATTCTAGTTTCCTACCATATTAGTGTAAATAAAAGTAAGAACATGTCACCTTTAATCAAAAATTTCAACCTTTCAAAATTACTCGTGTAATGTTTAAGAACATCGTACAGTAGCAGTTGATTGTTATCTTTGCGTTGCTATCTACATCCTCCATCTTGTTTGGGGCAGGCCACTCCCAAAGGTTTGGTTTTGGAAAACCAGAATACCCAGATTAGGTTTTCGAATGCTACCAGAAAGGGGATAGCTGAAGTAAAGAGATAGTTCACGATCGATGCTGCTGTTAGCGATGAAAACAAGTAAACAATGGAATTTCATTACCACAAAAATGTTTTCCAGCATTAAAATAATTTAAAATTAACATCTGTTATTGACAACCAACAAGATTGGTTTACTATAAACATTTTTCTGTTCATTCTAAATAAATCTTGTCAGTGTGCATTTAACTGCAACCAAAGTTGTTTTTTATAAAATGAAACAATGTTCTATTGTACATAACTAATAATTAAATTAAAAGATATTCATATTTTGTTGAATTTAGTGGGGTGGGGGAGGGAGCGTTAACATGGGTCTAGGCCAAATCATGAAATTTAAAAAAAAAAATGAAGGGGGTGGGCGTTAACCCTGTCATGGGCATTAACTCGGTTACTTATGGTAAGATGTTTGAAAACAGGGCGGTAATTTTGTGGACACTGTAATTCCTGAAGTCTAAATAGACAGAGGCAATCCTTGAGCAGCCAGTATTGATAAGTTGTGAATCGACCTATTTTTGATGAAAGCGTTAGAACTCAGATCAGCAACTGAACTATGTGAAGCATTAGTCGATGCCAATGGAGGGAGCGTGGCGAACAATATGGCCTGCTACTACTATTCATTTCTATTATGAGATCTTGTGTAGCTTGATGTATTCGGATGACTAGTTTGTCCAAATAATGCGCCTTGTAAACAATATATGCCTATCCATTTCTATTATGAGATCTTGTGTAGGTTGATGTATTCAGATGACTAGTTTGTCCAAATCATGCACCTTGTAAACAATATATGCCTATCCATTTCTATTATGAGATCTTGTGTAGCTTGATGTATTCA
>JAHWFP010266347.1:5362-32730 GCA_023313725.1 Lithobius niger | reverse complement strand
CTTGGAGGAAGCTTATAAAGAGTTCCATGAGGAATGATGAGTTTCGGAAGAAGCGTACAAAGAGTTCCATGAGGAATGCAGAGTCTTGGAGGAAGCTTATAAAGAGTTCCATGAGGAATCATGAGTTTCGGAAGAAGCGTACAAAGAGTTCCATGAGGAATGCAGAGTCTTGGAGGAAGCTTATAAAGAGTGCCATGAGGAATGATGAGTCTTGGAAGCAGAGTATAAAGAATTCCGTGAGGAATGCAGTCTTCAAAGAAGCTTATAAACAGAGACGTGAAGAATGACGAGTCTTAGAAGATTCTTATAGATAGTTTCGTTAGGAACGACGAGTATTGTCAGGATCAGTTCCTATTGGAATGGTGAGTGTTGGTAGGAACTTGTGAAGAGTTCCGGTTCCATCGTAGCCTATGGCCAAAACACTGCACCCATTTTGGCTAATTTTTGCACCACAAAAAAGAATGATCTAAAAGAATGCTGCAAGCAGCTCTTTACCCCAAGAAAACTTACTCTGGTGGTCACCAGGTAGAGCCAGTAGTAGTTAACTATAACCTTAGTAAATACAGAAAGAAATCCAGAACTCAGGTTATAAATTCAGACTGCTTGCTTCATCTACAGCCTTAGTGAGATTTTATAACCTTAGTGCTGCCACTGCTGCATCCTATACCAAGGACTCTTCCTGGTACCACTGAGGATCAAGCATCTGGAAAAGGATTCGGCTATAACAAATAAAATACATGACATGATATGAATATACATCCTTGACAACAGATAACAATGCTGTAACTTATAGTTATGACCTAACATAGCTCCATTTGGCCTGCTATTTAAGCTTACTGTGTGAAGAATTCCATGCTTCTGCTATAAGGTGCAGTACTATTCAGAATTTCTTGCCACACTCATCTTTTCTCACGGAACTCTTTGTAAGAAGCTGCCAACACTCATCGTTCCTAATGGAAATCCTTATAAGTACCTGCTAACACTCATTGTAACATTCATTGTACCTGATGGAAGTTTTCGTAAGCATCTCCCAAAACAAGTACTTCCTAACGGATTTATCTACCAGCTCCTGCCAACACTCATTGTGCCTCACAATGAAGTCTTCATAAGTCTCTGACAACATTGATCGTTTCTAAGTGAACTCTTTTCTTTATAAACTCTGGGGGAAAAAACAAAAAGCTAGAAAAAGCCCGTCTTCTGGACGGGTGTAATAGAAGGTGTGGTTTTGTCTGTTATGTGTATGTCCATGCGCCATCAAAGTAAGTGTCAATATTCACAATTATGCGCATAGTGGATAACAAACGCTGATTTTCGTTCGCTTCGCTCACTCAATCAGCGCATCTCCCTTACCACACACGGTACATCACCTTCTTGTCGATTGTCACCATCTTGACCATTTCTACCTTCTTCGAGACATCGCGCGTCAATTTCTTCAAGTCAATGATTGTCTGATCTTTATTCACTCTGGCCTACGTTCCAAATTATTTGTAGGTAACATGGAGATTGAACCAAAGTTAATGCATCAAGACAAGCAAGATCCCACAAAAACAAATTTCACAAGATATTGAATTTGCGACCATTTTACTTTAGATCTTGGTCACAATTAAATCACATGAGCAAAAAGAGCTCCAACTGTCAACAAGCTACCGAATCTATCACGTGTTTTAATAATTATGACCAAAAGACCTATAATACAAAACGCCAGGCAATAAGTCATTTCTTTTCTGGTCTAATTCATTCAGGAATATGTCGCAAGGTAGGGAAAAATTGGGAAACGTTCCAAATTATTTTGTTGGTGAGGTGGAGATTGGACTTAAAGTTAATGCGTCCTGACAAACAAGATCAACAAATTACAGGATGGCAAACCAAGCAGTGCTACATAAAAAGACGAACCACGTTTCGAAAATTTACAATTTTCGTCATCAGGTTAGCATAATAAAATTAAATCATGGCAAAAGCCACTAAGTCATCCTAAGTTAAAAGCATAAACACAGTAATTAAAAAAGAATAAAAACAACCAATTACTCCTCTCAAAAGATGCGGAAATGGCGGCCGAACTGCAAGACCCCAACCTGCTCCTTCGGGAAACCAAGTCGCAAGGCAAGGTGTATGCAAATCGGGTCACGTGTTTCAAGGTATGATCATTCGTGGCGCTATGGGGGCTGTACAGTATGTCTGGAAAAAGCGTCGAGCTAAGTGTTTTAATTACAGGAAAATATTCTTATAGATATTTATTATCCGGCACTAAGTGGTTATGTACAGGTGGTGTACATGATGGCGTATGGATGACTAGCGTTTCATGATTAATAGGCGCTCTAGTTTGTTTTTCTTGAAACAAGATTTGAACCTTGATCAAGGTGGGGGTGTGGCCTGTTGCGTATTTGTCAGGTGACTTGCCCGTTGAAAAGACAGTGTAGCACTATTGAATTGGATTCAATTTTTAATTTGAGGTTTGATTTGTGGGATGTCATGCGTTCCTTAAGTTTTTGAAGGGATTGTCCTACATATGGAGCAGTACAGGTTGGTTCCGTTCAGGGATTCGGTAAACAGCATTGTGTGTGGAAAACGCGTCGTCCGATTTGTTATTGTTTTTGTTTTCATGGTGCATGGTCAGCTGCTTGTTATTTTGGTGGTTGTTTGAAACAAGTCGGGTCGACAAAGACACAAAAGTGCACACAATATTTAATTTGAGACCGTGTTACTTTAGGTCTTGGTTCATCACAATTAAAAACACGTGAGCCAAAAGAGCCCCAACTGTCAACAATCTACCAATTCTTATCTAAAATCCAAATCCAAATCTAAAATCCAAATCTAAATCTTATCTACCAAATTTTATTTCATCTTTTGATCAAGACCTAAAGTAAAAAGAGCGATAATTAATTTGATATCCATTTTTTTGATATCCATTCTTGCTTGTCTGGACGTAACTTCGGTTCAGTTAAAAAATAGAAATTGGTCTTTCCATGAGAACAAAATTGTTTTGTTGAATACAAACATTGCTGCATTGGAAATAGACAGTTGAAAAAATTGTAGAAATAATCTCAACAAATTCGGCAACACTCCATCCCATTTCAGGAAGGGGTGGGGGGGGGGGAAGGATCAATATTTAATTTATTTTCAATTATCTGTAGCGTAAGGTATTGGTCCGAAGAATGGAAAATGTTCACACTATCAAAGGACACGAACTCATATCCATGAGGCAAAAATCTATATTCCAAATATTTAATAATTTTAAGAGCTTTGGTGCGGTGTGTTGACCCAGCAAAAAAAAAATTAAGCATATATGGGGAATAATCCTGGCAGATGGAAGGTATACGGATCCTTTTTTTTTTTTACCGCTGTAGATAATCTTAAGAGCGCTACGAGTTTTAAATGTTTGAATATAAGAAAAAACACAAGGTGACTGGTTCATAATTAAATTTTTTTATTTGCACCTCTTCGGTTACTTTAAAAATACAACCCTGGGATTTTTACCGTTTTACCTTGTTCTAGTAATGGTACTAGGATATGCTGCTGAATTTAGCCAGAATTCTGCCAGAATTTTTTTTTACCCACAGGAAAAACCAACCTGTTCTAGTGCAGTACAGATAATAATAACCCCAAGTATGGAAAACGCAGCTGACCGCCACACATTAACTAAGTTCTCTTCACCAAAGTTGTCAATGTTTTACCCACAGTGACCGTTGTGAATGCTGGGTGCTGGCTACGGCCCTGGGGGGGGGGATTAGGCTTAATGGGGCATTGACAGCAAGGTCATTAGCGCCAACCGCAGTCACCGTGCAGTAGTCCGGGTTGCCACTGCGACACACATTACCGAGGTGTTAAACAAACCCCAAATCTAGAATCCTGGGATCCCTGACGGCCCTGTGACAGCGTCAGTCAAAAATGTCAATGTTCTGCACGCAACTCTTGGAGTCCGTGAAGATAGCAAATCTCTCCTGCAGACTCGCAGTATGATGCTGACGATTTTTGAATCCCTCTTAACTGCAAACCTTGGCTGACCGGCACACCCATCTTCCGCATGACATTGTGCGTCAATTGGGCGATAAGTCTGTCCTCCTGTCCGGTGTTTTTCAATTTTTGCAGGAGGTACAGATGTATGACAAGATTTAGGTTAGGGGTTTGAATAATATCTCTGTAATGTGTGGTGCAGTGGCAACCCGGACCACTGCACGTGACTGAGGTTGGCGCTAATGACCAAGCTGTCGACGCGCCATTAAGCCTCATTCCCCCCCCCCCCGGGCACACCCTGGTTAAAAGCTATCTCCCTACTAAGATTCTCTAGCATACCATGCAAGTTACGAGTGCGTACTGCAAAGATAGTTGCCTACTCTAGCATGGATAGGAGGTCTCTCCTGTTTTCACGTATAGGTCAGTGACACGACGTAGTATTATTGTATATAACTCTATGGTGGAGCCAGTTACTGGGTTAGCTGCAAGGTGCACTGGTGGGGGAAAAGAAGAGCGTCTTACTGAAGCCAATGCTATATTAGACTGGATTTCTTAGGCCTAAAACGCACAATTGTTGGCAGTTGCCGACATTTTTAAGCAAGTAGAATCTTTATTTTCCATTTACTTCCTAAGCAGCGTAAGGGATTGGAGAAAACAACGGTTTTTTTAAGCCTATGAAATCCACTCTCAAAGCACTGGCCTGACTAGAAGTGCCGTTGTTTAACCCACCATTTCAATCCAGTGCCCCTTGCAAGTATCTCTCTTGTAGCGATTTGACGTCACTTAACGCTGCTCTATAGTCTCTCCGTGAATACACACCCAAATCAAGCTGTATCTTCAATGATGTATGGGATATAAAACATGTAATGGTCCATTGCTCGTTGAATCGTAAACAACAGAATCCAGCTTAGATATATAGGACAAGTGAGCGCTGCTAACGTAGCAACGTAGTCCTACCGAATGATTATCGTATACAGCCTGAAATGAACGGTTGTGTTTGTTGCACAACTACTTTAAATAAAGACCTCGCCCGCAACCGGAACTGTGTGTTAAGTTAAGTTGATTCATTCAACACAAATTACACGATTACGCAGTAAAAGCAAACAATCGTCCCACAAGAGCTGATGCTGGCGTGTGGTTTGAGGGCAGCAGACAAACAAAAACAAACTGGAACTTTTGCCAGCGAAGTCAAAACTTTGTTACCAACAAAAGATCAACATCAAGATAAAAATCTACCTGAATATCACAGGGGTGTCCCAGAATGTACTCCGTTATCTTATCGTTTAATAAAACAGGAACCAGCAATGATATCAATAAACGTTTTTTTTCTCTTTTTTTTACTGAAGGAACAACTCGCCAAGTTTCTACAACGACTGCTGCATCCTCACGCGCTGTGCTGTGTGTGCACCATGAGAAATATCCCGAGCAAAAGCGCGACAGATTTGTTATGAAAAAGACGCCCGTTCAGTAAATGTGTCGTTCTCTTTGTCCGCGGCCTATCTTTAGTCCTGCAGGTATTTACGAGCGGCTACGTCTTCCTGGAAGTGGCGGCTTAGTCGACGGCCGCCATTCATTTTGCAACCATCTTGGATATCAACAAGGTACTCTGCTACCAAAAACATACAATTGATTTTCTGTGTCGTTCTGGGGCGAACTCAAGATAGGCCGCGGACACTTTAGTCAAATGAGCTATCGTAGGTAATATCTTGGATACGAGGTAGGGTTGGATTGGGAGAGGTCGAGCCTCCCCGGGAATCTTCTGCAGGAGCTTCGGGGTGCCTGTGGGGTGGGGGTCGGGAAGCACCGCAAACTACAGCATTTTTAAAGAAATCTACATGAATTTGAAACGTTTTCCTGCAACTTAGAGATGCAACTTTTCATATGAGTTCATTTCACATAAAAAAAAAATTAAACAAGGGTCTCATGCAGCGGGAGGGGGATTTGAGCGGAGCCCAGTCAGCAAGTGTATCCTAAAGAAATCAGCGTGAATTTGAAACGGTTTCCAGCAAACTAGAGATTTTTCACGAACTCATTTCAAATTTTTTTTTTAATATTTCTTTGAAATGATGAGGGATCGGGTTGGGGGTCTGGGCCGGAGCCCTGTAAGCTAGTGCATCTTTTAAAGAAATCAGCGAAACTTTGAAACGTTTGCATGCAACTTAGATGCAATTTTCATACGAATTCATTTCAGGTTTTTCACATTTTTTTTTTAAACAAGGGCCTCCTATAGTGAGAGGGGGGGGGGAGGGGCATCCCGGGGATCCCCGGCTTCCCGGGAGGCCCAATCCAACACTGATGTGAGGCAACTACAAAAAAAGCGATTACTAGGTTGATATAGTAGTTCAAGGAAACTGACAGGGTGAAAACATACAAATGTTAGAAAGTACATGATGGGAAATCGAACACCGTTACTTTAGATTCTAGGTGCAACAAAGGGTGCTCACATGGAGACTTATTAAACTTATTGAGTTCTGTTTTCAGTTAAAAAAAAACTGTTTGTTGATATCATCGGTGGGGGGCCGTTTTATTAAACAATGAAATATCTGGGACATTCTGGGACACCCTGTGTATACATGCACAACAAATTTTATTTTTAATTGAGATGAAACCAACACACAGTGCGAAGAGGAGTGAAATATGCAAATCAATTTTCAGAAAAAAAAACTAAACACGTGAAAACAAACAAAATTCAGTCAAATTAATTCCCGAAAATTAAATCAGATTTGTATATCGATGTCTTTGTTGATCTCCAATTTTTACAGGAGGCGCAGATCTATGACAAGATCTAGATTTGGGGTTTGTTTAACATCTCTGTAATGTGTGGCGCAGCGGCAACCCGGACCACTTCACCGTGGCTGAGGTTGGCGCTAATGAACTTGCTATCGACGCGCCATTAAGCCTCATTTCCCCCCTCCCCCCCCCCAACACCTTTCAGGACGGTGTTTTATATCACTAACAGTTAACGTTCATTCAGGATCACATATTTATATACTGCTTTTAGAATTAAAAAAAAAAGTGTCCCATTGTGCTTGAACTAACTAAGCAAAATCCGTTCCCAAAGTTCTCTAACGCTTGAGATATCAAGAGTTTTCCCTTCCGCTTGCAGCGTAGCACAAAGCCGGAAGCATTCGAGTTTATATATCTATATACCTATATATATATACATTTTTTTTTTGGTAAACGAGGTGAAACGCGTGTTATTGTCCGTGTTTCCGTTCAAAACAGGGTCAGCGGAATCTTGACCCTTCAGCGGATGTTTGCTGCGTGGTTCGTTCTTCTTTTTTTTTTTCCCCCAAAATATCTCCAATTCTGGCAACAACAAACGCTCTAGCATCGGGCGGATCAAACGGCACTGAGGCAGCACCCAACACATCGCGCCTGTGAGAATGTCAAAGACTCGAAAGCGCCGCGAGGCGAATGCGAATGACGGCGTTGAATAGGAGGAAGCCTCGCCCCCGCCATGATTAGGTTCATGAAGCGCGAAAGAGGGTAGAGGTGGGGAGGGGGGGGGGGGAAGAAGTGGCACAGACCCCGTATCGAATCCCTTGATCCCAGGAGGGTCACTGGGGCAAGTCAGCCACACCGATTTCAAGGTGAAGTAGCGCCGCGCATACGCATACGCAAGTTCGTTAAGAGAGAGTTTTGGAAACTCGTCGTAGCATCCCTGGATTTCTACAAGAATTGACGTAAAATTTGACGGTCGTTCAGCTGCGTTCGGACCCTTTCGGACGGCAATAAGTTGCGGGCTATTAAAGATACTGTCCAGGAATTGCACTCGGCTTGTTGAAGAGAAGAGGTGGTGTTAGACCGTTTGCCTATTGGTCACACCAACCGTACTCATTGCTTCTTTTTGAGGGGGTTATTCTTCCTGATTGTCGTTGGTGTCGATGGCCACTTACGGTCCGTTACCTGCTTGTTGATTGTCTGACGAAAAATAGCCAACTGTGGGAGAGCTAAACCAAAATTAGACTGAACGAATTCTTCTAAGGGAACCTGGGGAACTTTGGGGTTAAATTAGAGTAAAGAGGCTTGTTTAGGTTGGGGGGGGGGGGGGAAGCCTAACCACAATTGGGCCTACTAGAGGCCTAGCAGCCAAAAATCCCCCTAACTAGGAGACCTAGCAGGGGTTGAAGAGGACCAGCCAGTTGGCTGGTCCCAAAGGCTTTCTGATTTTACCATGCTGGCCCCTTGCTTAAATACTTTTTGGTAAAACCTGACAACCGCGAAATAGCCAGGCTATTACGGGAAATAGAAGCTTCTAGAAGGTTCTAGAGGCAGGAAACGGAAATAACATTGCAAGGCATAGATAATGTCCACCTATGTAAGAATATACACACACAAGACTAAGATTGGCCATTGGTCCCAGCAATCATGCAAGTAAACAAGATTTGCGACATTGTCACTCACCATCTTGATGGTGTTCGCCACTGTTTTCAGATTCCATGAAACATACGGCGTCAATTCGGCGATAAGTCTGTCCTCCTGTCGAGGATTTTTAAATTTTTGCAAGAGGTATGATAAGATCTGGATTTGGGGTTTGTTTAACATCTATGTAATGTGTGGCGCAGTAACAATTCGGACGATTGTACTGCGACTGAGGTTGGCGCTAATGACCTCGCTGTCGACACGCCATTAAGCCTCAATCCCACTTCCCCCACTCTCGGAAAATTCATGTCTGGTTGTGTTATAAGCGTGCATAGTCATATCTGCTAACATCGGTTTAATGCCAAATCTGGATTTTCTAGGTATACATTTCCCAGGTATGACGGATGTATCCATATTAAGCTATATCTGCATAATTTCCCGATTTGGCTTGATGTTGATTTTCAGACACCGTCTGGTCTGCTTCACAATCAATTTCCCTACTAATTGTTTGAATTGTGTCCTTGATTCGACGATGACATCATTTTAGTAATCCCTTCTTTTTGCCCGATGGTTTGAATTTCCCTGTGAAGTAAACTCTTCAAAAATGAATAAACAGAAGTAAAAATCGGAGAGCAGCCTATAGTTTGGCTATACATGCATACTCCACACCTAACCATTACTAACTATAATTTCCTATATCTGACAATATCTAACCGGGTATCCCATGCCCTGATGTATCTGACTACATATGGCCAGATATGGCTAAATCATCCTTCTATATCCGGCTAGATTTAGCCATATCTGGCAGATGTGACCGTGTATGGCTACAGGTATACACAGCCATATTCTTCACGAACAACGTATCGTTAATATTTTTTGGTGTTTTTTTTATTGCCGTCAATGATATTTTAGTTGAATTTTTTAGTGTTTTTTTTTTTATTGTCGTCAATGATATTTTAGTTGAATTTTTAGTGCACAGATTTTTTTTCCAGTGATTGTAAAACAAGCTATGTTTTAGCCCAAACATTCATCATTGCTAATGTCGGTGGGTCAGTGGTAGAATGCTCGCCTATCACGCGGTTGGCCCGGGTTCGATTCCCGGGTGATGCACCAAAATAAAACGATGGATCTTGGGATTTGGTATAATGGTGATGACTGGTGGAAATTGACGAGAAACAAGTGAAACAAATAATAATAATAGGTTTATTCAGCAATCGGCCCGAAGTTCTGCGAGAACTTGTGTGTGCCGGATTACAACATAAAATATGCAAGGACATTGTGCGAGGAAAAAAAAAAAAACAACAGAAATATGGTGTTTAAGTAGTGAGACATTTTGAAAGCAAGGCAGGAACATATGGTTAGACATTACACTTGAAATTGATAACACCACTAAAAATCAGCACAATGCTAACAACGCTAACAATATCAAAAACATTAACAAAATCAGGGTCATATCAGGAACAAATTCCCCCCCTCCCCCCCATTTAAAAAAAAATCAGAAACATTCTGGGAAACAAACTACCTCTATCAGAGATAATATCGTGAACACAAATTAAACATTATAAGAAACAAAAACATACTAAAAAAGCCGTTTCAAATAAACCAAGAAAAAAGCTAATCTATTAGTTGTTGGTCTAAAAAGTAAGCAGTTAGATGCTTTCTAATGGTTGATATTTTATTAAGTTGAAGCATGGCGAATTGGCTTTGTACAGATGGAAGTTTTATGGTTCAGTTATTTACATGATGATCACTAAAGAATGCTCGCCCTAGTTTGTAAAGACACTCCTTTCTAATCTTAATGTGATGGTTGTAAAATTAATGAAAGTCAGGGGGAAATGACGTAACTTAAGCTGGGAGAACTGGGGAGAAGAGAAAGTTGGGGGAAATAAATTCTAATTAATATTATTGCAGGATGACAAACCATCGGATGCATTTCTGTTCGTTTGGGTTGGAATGGGAATATTTGCATAGGGCTCGAGCATTACCAAGGCAATGCATGGCTCTTATATTGTTAACATTGGAATATAGTAACAATTACAACATTATCTTGTAGAAAAAGACGATTATCGCGACACATCTTGGGTACAAGGTTGACTAACGTAGTGACGTTGGCCGAGTTTTAGCAATAATATTTAGACGTCAAAATGGGTCGGCGTGTAGAGAGCCCCGAGAAGACAGAGAAACGGTTAGTAAGAGGATACAATAAGTTCTGGTTGAATGAATTACTGTACTGTCTAATCGTATTGGGGATTTTGCGTTATTATTGGGTATTTCTTGGATGGTGGGTTGGGGAGGGTGGAGAGGGGGGGGGGAATTGAGGCTTAATGGCGCGTCGACAACTTGGTCATTAGCGCCAACCTCAGTCACAGTGCAGTGGTCCGGGTTGCCACTGCACCACACATTACAGAGATGTTATTCAAACCCCTAACCTAAATCTTGTCATACATCTGCACCTCCTGCAAAAATTGAAAAACACCGGACAGGAGGACAGACTTATCGCCCAACTGACACGCAATGTCATGCGGAAGATGGAAACGACGACGAACACCATCAAGATGGCGACAATCAACAAGTAAGTGCCGGACTGTAAGTGGCCGTCGACACCAAGAACATTCAGGAGGGTCAACCCCCCGCAAAAGGAAACAGTGAGTAAGTCGGGTGTGACCAACTCGCAAACGGGCCAACACCACCTCCTCACGGCGACTGCGGCGACACGCCGAGTGCCACTCCTCGACAGTGCCTTTAATAGCTCGTAATTTATTGCCGTCCTGTCCATCCCACGAGGCTTGCCAAAAAGCGTGTAACCTCAGACGCAGAGTTGGAAAAAAACGTCCGAGGGAACAAGGCTGAGATCCCTACCGAGAGGGCCAGAAAGGGCCCCTTTTGCTGCAGAATCCGCTTGCTCATTTCCACCTATCCCAACATGGCCCGGGATCCAGCAGAAAGGCACGGTTTTCCGCTGGCCAGGCAAGCGGGAAAGCAAAGCTTGGACACGTTGTGTCAAGGGGTTCCGAGGATTGTAAGTCGCCAAGGACTCCAGGGCACTCATGGAATCGCTAAAGATAATGAAATGCGTGCCCTGAAGGCCAAGGATCCATTCCACCGCCAAACCGAGAGCCAAAAGCTCTGCAGAAAACACAGAATAGCCTGATGGAAGGCGATGGGCAACCGTCACTCCCTTACAAACACAAGCACAAGCCACACCAGCGTCTGACTTCGACCCATCAGTAAACAGCCGCTGATAACCGGCATACTGAGAACACAGCCGCCAGAACTCCTGTAAGTACCTTGCAGGTAGAGTGGAACCCTTCGGGAGGGACGCCAGAGCGAAAATGAAAATGCCACTTGGGACAAGCCAAGGGGCTACTGGCATCCCCCCAAGCCTCAAGACGCTGGGCATTTCAAAGGCTATCTCCTGACAGGACTGCTGGAGCCTATCGCGGAAATCACCCTTACCCACCCAGCGTCTACCGACTCGCAAGTCTGGCCCAAAAACCATGGACCAAGCAGGACTGGATTCCACAGCACGTAAACGCACAGCATACTGAATGGCCAGCTTTCGCCGACGAATGGCCAAAGGTGGCTCCGAGGCCTCAGCATAGAGGCTGACCACTGGAGAAGTTCGAAATGCCCCAGTCGCCACACGCAGGCCACTGTGATGCACAGTGTCCAACATCTGGAGAGTCGAGTCACTAGCCGAACCATACACCATGCACGCATAATCAAGTTTGCTGCGGACAAGGGCTCTGTAGAGGCGTAACATGGCAGTGCGATCGGCACCCCATGAAGTGCCCGACAGAACCCGCAAGATGTTAAGTGCCCGCAAAGACTTGTCTTTAAGTTGGCGCAAGTGTGGAAGCCAAGATAACCTGGAATCGAACACCAGACCCAGGAAACGTGCCTGTGGGACAACAGGAATCTGCGCCTGGCCCAAGTACAGGCAAGGATCTGGGTGCAGCGTTCGTTGGCGGCAAAAGTGAATGCACACAGTCTTGTCCGGAGAAAACCGGAAACCATTACTGACCGCCCAGGTCTGGACTTTGTTAATCGCCAGCTGTAGCTGCCGCTCGCAGGTCTGCATGCGAGCTGCCCGAAAGCGCAGGCCGAAGTCATCGACAAACAATGACTGGGGAACAGCAGCTTGCTGAGCAATGGGGTTGATCCCAATAGCAAACAAGATGACACTAAGAACACCTCCTTGAGGCACACCATTCTCAAAGACAAACGGGCGGGAAAGAGTCGCCCCGACACGAACACGAAAAGAACGGCCTGAGAGGTAAGCGGAAAGCAACAGTGGCATCCGTCCCCTCAAGCCACAGTTATAGAGATTACGGAGAATCCCATAACGCCAGGTCGTATCATAAGCCTTCTCCAAGTCAAAGAAAACCTGAACCAGATGATGACGCAGGCGAAAAGCCTCCCTCACATCTGATTCAAGGGCAACTAGATGATCGATAGTTGACCGAAACCGTCGAAAGCCACACTGGGATGCAGATAAGTATCCCCGTGATTCCAACACCCACACCAACCGCTCACTGACCATCCGTTCCACAAGTTTACAGACACAGCTAGTCAGAGCGATTGGGCGATAACTGGAAGGAGAAGTAGGGTCTTTGCCCGGTTTTACAATCGGGATGACCACTGCTGTCTTCCACGCTGCTGGAATAGAGCCCTCTGCCCACACACGGTTGAACATCCCCAGCAAGAACTGCTGGGAGGCAAGGGTCAGATGTTTCAACAGTTGATAGTGAACATCATCAGGCCCCGGGGCGGAGTCATGCGACTTGGACAAAGCTGAAACAAATTCCTGCCAGGTAAATGGTAAATTGTACTCCTCTAGCCCATCAGAGCGAAAGTCAAGAAGGCGAGCCTCTTCTCTACGCTTAATCCCGAGGAAACCAGGATCATAATGGTCATCACTCGAGACCCGCGCAAATGCAGACGCAAGACAATTGGCGATATCTGGCACAGAAGAGATCACGGTATTCGCCACCTTCAGCTGTGAAACCGGGGAAGGCACGCTCCTCCTCGAGATCTGGCGCACCTTCCGCCACACCTGCTGAGAAGGCGTGGAGTGCGTGATCGACGAAACATAAGCTGCCCACGAAGCATGTCTAGCCTCACGGATGACATACCTGGCACGGGCACGACAGCGCTTAAACGCTACAAAGTTGCCAGTAGTCGGGCTGACCGTGAATACACGCAACGCTCGCTGGCGGGCCTGATGGCCTGCCTGCAAGCAGGCGTCCACCACGGAACAGGAACCCGCCGCGGCTGTGTGGACGTACGTGGGATAGTAGCATGAGCAGCAGCAAGGACCACATCAGTGAAATGAGTGGAAAGTTCATCCACATCAGAAAAGTCCTCAACCGCACGCTGAAACACAGCAGCCTCAGCAAAGGCTGACCATTCAGCACGCTTAAGCGCCCACCGGGCTGGCCTGGAAGCCACAGAACCCCCTTGTGTTGTGGACAACACAATGGGGAGGAGGGTGGAGAATTTTAAGTTTTAGCTTACTAGGGAGAAGTTTAGAGTGATTTCGGATTGTTGGTTTTGGTTTGTTGGCTGCTTTTACTAAAAGAGCCCAGATTCCTTTTTCTGCTTGGCTTCCTGCTGCTATGGCTGCTCCAACTCCTGTGTCTGCTGTGGTTCATTCATCTACTTTAGTTACTGGTGGTGTTTTTTTAATGGTGCGTTTTAGTTCTTTAATTTTGTCTAGAAGTTTTTTTTCTAATTATTTATTGTTGTTTTCTACTCTCACTATGTTTATGGCTGGTGTTTGTGCTAATTTTGAAATAGATTTGAAAAAGGTTATTGCACTTTCTACTTTGAGACAGTTAGGGCTTATAATAATATCTCTTTCTATAGGGTTTGTTAATTCGGCCTTTTTTTTTTTTTTTTTGCTCTCTCTTTTTACCCTTTCTTAGCCCTTTTTGCCCTGTTCAGGATTTTCTTTGCCTTTCTGTTATGCCTTTTTTTTAGGCCTTTAGGCCCTTTCTCAGGCACCGCCGTACCAGCAAATGTCGGCACAATGAGGTCATTTTTTTTTCAAAAAGGCCATTTTTCGAAAAAAGCAGGGTCAATGCCGCCCTCCTTTGCGCGCCGCTGCTTACTAACCGTTCGTTTAGGACAGGTATGAAATATCCCGTTAGGTCTGACCAGATATACTATACAGGTAATTATGGCTGTTAATGGAATAAGCAAAAATCGGACATCAAACTAGATTTATATCCGGTTTTTACTTGTGCTTATTCGTTTTTGTATCTCAAAGGGAAGTTCAAACACGTTTTTAAAGAGCAGTATGCGACGAAACGTCCCCCCAGAGGCCTACGCAAAGGGGGGGGGGGCACAAGGGGCACGAGCCGCCCCCTCCCCATCCAAAGGAAAGTCAGGCGCCCCCATGTCACGGGACAAACTTGTCCGTCGTGATTTTTCATATGATAATAAATGTCATAAGTATTTCAAATTGCCATGCAGCCCCAAAATTTATAATCTCAGAATTCTAAAAAAAACATGCTGCTGAAGATGTTAAAAAGTTGTTCCACTGCCCCCCCCCCCCCCAAAAAAAAATGCACTAAAAATATGCTAATTTTCAGAGCTCCCGCACCCCCTGGCTGGTTATTAATAATATTTAGTGCCACAATGCGCCCATTCAAGCACTGTGCCCCTCCCAAAACAAATTCCTGCGTACGCCCCCCCACCCGTTGTTTTTTCCCCATTTGACATATACACAGTTTTTCAGCTCTTTCTTTTTTTTTTTAGCCTATCACTATTTACCATGGTCGTGTATGATGCGTTCTAGCATTTTGCAGGATAATGTATACCTCGGGTTGTACTCAACACGTTTGTTTTAACATGCATCACGGTAAGTAGGGTTAAATATCACAAATACCACAATAAGCCACAATAAACTCGTACAAGTACGATATGTCAAACGAAAGGGCGAAACACCAAATTCATATTAACTGAAAGCGAGAGGGTAAACGCTTGCGAACCTCTCGAGAATTCACATAACATAGAAAATTGATGAAAATAAATCCTAATGACTTGCGTCAGGAGACTAAGTAATTGATGTCATTTGTCACTGCCTCAAACCTACCAGTCACACACACACACGCACGCACACATCCACACACAGTTAAAAAAAAAAGAAAAAAGAAGAAGGGTTTCGTTTCAATCGAACCGAAATTTCCATAAGGGGTTTCTCCCACGCTCATGCAGTTCACTTCAGTTCAGTCCCTCCGGGTTCTCGGCTCTACAATTTGCTACCAATTCTGAAACCCTCTATCAGGGTATTGCCTTCTTTGTGAATGTAGGAAAAAAAACGGGAAGAAAAGCAAAAAAAAAAAAAAAGTAGGGGGGAAAAAAGCGAGAGCCCGTTAGACTACCGTCGGGAATCAAGACTCGTTATAGGGCGGAAATGAGCTTTGAAGATCGTCATCAGGAACCCCGTTTTTTGCTTGTTGAATGACCTGATGGATATGTACGATGCCGAGTGAGTCATCGTTTGAGAGATTAAGCCTATTTCATACTCGATCGTTAAAAAAGATGTTCAGTTCTGCGGAGGAGCGCGTTAGGTTGCCTTTGGGGCCGTAAAAAAAATAAATCAAAGGGATGCGCAAAAAAAGTCGGAACGATCACGCTTGATGCTGCTCATAGCTTACTAACAACCAAGCTGGTCGTGATCCCAACCGACTGCTATGACAAATCAAAACAACCCTAAGAGCCCAGGAAATCTCATAATTTAATATTAATTTGTCATCGACTGCTAACGAAACAAAAACTGTAGAGAGAGAAGAACTCATGCGGTATAACTTCGCAAAAGTCTGAAATGTGCACAAAAAAACAAGAAATGACTTTTCGATGAAAACATTCTTCGTCATCAGGTTTTTTGTTTTACAAAAAAATTAAATTCCATGTCAATGTACAGCCGAGCCATCCCTAAAACAATATATATATAAATTTAATCGTAAAACATAAAAACCTCATAATGCTTCCTTTCAAAAAAGGCAAACAAACAACGCGGAGGAGAAACCCTGTCCTTTCACTTGAGGAACCAAGCAAGAAAGACTTGGTCTATATGAAATTTTAAATGCCATGCGAACTTCATGTCCCTTGGAAGTTAGGGACCAGGCCTGAAGTTCGCGTGGCTTTTAAAGTTAAAGACCAGGCCTGAAGATCGCGTGGCGAACCAAGCAAAAAAAGATTTGGTCTATGCAAATTTTAAAAGCCACGCGAACTACATGACTGGTCCACTCCTTTCAAGGGACTGAAGTTCGCGTGGTTTTAAAACCCAAGTTTAGACCCAAGTTTTTCTTGCTTGGTTCGCCAAGTGGAAGGACGGGGTTTGTGCTCCGCCTTGTTTTTTTTTTTGCCTTTTTTGAAAGGAAACATTGCGAGGTTTTTACGTTTTGGCGTTTACATGTATATCTATTTTGTTGTAGGGATTACTCGGCTGTACATTGCCATGTAATTTTAGTTTGATGGAGAATGTTTTCTTCGAAACGTCGTTTCGTGTTTTTTGTGCACGTTTCAGGCTTTTACTAAATTATAACGGAACTAAAAAGATGGCCACGTAAACAGAAGGTATTTCCGGCATGCATAAACGAATCAATTTTAACTTAAGACTATTACTACATCTTCTTACATTATAAACCAAAGTCTCATAGCAGAAATGAAGCAACCGCAACGACCCCCGGAAGGGGAACAATGAAAACGTGCGAGTGTGTCAATTCTTTGGCTTGAAGTTGAAACTGGGACGTTGATGCCCTGAAAAGAAGTTGAAATTGGCACATACGTTGCCTCGACTAACAATTTGCTCTGCGCGGTCATCGCAAAGGCATGTCTTAAATGACGTAATGTACGAAGGACAGTTATTTTTCGCCCACTACTGGGAGTCGGGAGGGGCCTGAATGGGGAATGCCCGTTGGTGGGGCAGTGCTTATGTTACAGCCACTATTTGATTACGATATTGCTTTGCGGAGGGAGAGGATTGACGGAAAGGGGGAGTTTTACACAACGAAAAATTGACTGTTGTAGTGAACGATCAGGCAGCACCGAGCAAATACTGGGAAACAACCACGGGTCAAACAAATCCCCGGGCGAAGTCGAGCACGAAGCTAGTAAACAATAAAGAGAGAAGAACAACGTGGGGGAAAGAGGGGAAGGGGCGACAATAACAGAGGTTAAACAATGCAACTGAAGAGAAGCAAAGGGGAAAAAAATGTCTATTGGCGCACATAGTTACAGACAATAAACCTTGCAGATACGGCTAAAGAGTCACATTAACGACACAGTTGTTGCATTTAGCGTATTACTGTTAGGAAAAGTTGGCTGCTAATTACTATGGTTTGTTCCACATTATGGTGTCAGGACTGTATGACGCCACGTTTCCTTGCGCATGAATGCAAAAACTTGTGGATATCACACTTGTAGACTCCACGCAGTTACTGTTAGACTCTACGAGTGGGATGTTGATGTGTTTTTTGCACTCACAGTGGAAGGAAACGTGGCGTCAGACAGTCGGTTTCCTGAAAACATAATGTGAAACAAAGTATACACAGGGTTATGGTTTTGGGGGTCAGAGTACTCAGGAAGGGCAGTATACTGGCAGTATAGGACATTGACACAACATTGCATTATTGTATGTAACTCTATGCTGGAGGCAGTAACTGGGATAGCTGCAAGGGTCACTGGAGGGGGAAAAGAAGGGTGTCTTACTGAAGACAATGCTGTTAAGAGTGGTTTTCTTGGGCCTATAATGCGCGGTTTTTGTCGATTTGTTGGCAGTTGTTGATATTTTTAAGCAAGTGAAATCTTTATTTTATTAGCAGCATAAGGGATTGGAGAAAACAACGTTTTTTTTAAGCCTATGTACGCCGCTCTCAAAGCACTGGCTTGACTAGAAGTGCCGTTGTTTTAACCCTCCATTTTAATCTAGTGCCCCATGCAGTTATCTCTCTTGTAGCCAATATGGCGTCACATGACGCTGCTCTATAATTTTCGTGTACTTTGTGAGTCGAAATTACATAAAATGTGTTCAGACATGCCATGAGAACCACTGTTATAACTCTTTTTAATGCTATACTTTTGGGGAATGCAGCTAAAACCATATGCCTGCGAGTCAATTAGTTTTCACCTTGGGGTGTAGTAACTGTTACAGCCACAATGGTCGCAACGAAACGTCACAGACGGGTTACTAGAACATATAACGCTCGCCGCTTGACAAGGACCGCAGAAGAACAGAAAACATTGTGCTAGTAATCGTAATTTAAAGGGATCTACCTCCCAGCGCCATTTTTCTCGATCCACCACATCAAGCACGGCCCCAAAGGTCTATTTACTTACCGTTAGTCTTTCCTTCGCTAAAAAACCGTTTTAAAATGTGGCGCCAAGGAGATTTTCTGTTGAATATTGTTAACGATATTTAAGAACGACCCGACACTAAATGATGCATTGCGCGCGTACAATAATCATGACGTTTCATCTCTGTGTGTACATCTATATTTTTCTAATAATTACCATAAGATCTAAAATCTAATAGACTAATGCGATAAAAATTGAAATTAATTATTCCAATAGATTGCCGAAGCAAAATTATAAGACACTAGCCTAGAAAATTATAAATTGTGATTTTAAAATACGAGAATCATTCCGGTTTGTGACGACGCAATCGTTAACTTGATTCTGTCTCGTGTACTATTCACAAAGCCAACCGAGACAGCAGCTATGCGAGGAACGCAGCTACCACCCCAGCCGACCTTAGCACTGTAATCTCTCGGATGATGATCTGCGCGTAGCTGTAATTTGGCCCCCGGAATGTTATAAGGCAGGCCGGGTGTCCCTTTAAGCTGGCCAATAGTAGAGTTCAAAGATTCCGGCAAAAAAACATAGCTCTGTCGCCGACTGCAAAACAATTCCTGGTTATTTTTTACAGACCGCATACGGCAAATGTTAGTTAACATAGCGCACCTTCACGAAATTCGCTCTCCAGCGCTCTCCTCAGTATTGTCTGCCTGCCATTTTTAGGCTGCGTGCTGCGAGCATTGTCAAGCAACGTACGGCAGCTTATTGGAGCACACAACAAATTTTTTTCTACAAACACGAAACTTTTCTGAATCCAGAAGAAGATGGCGGCCACTGGCGTGGGCACAGTATAAAGATGTCGTCCTAGGTTGTAGCGTACCTTATCCGGTGTTGGTACGCCGAAGTTCCGGTTTCATGGAAGTTTTGTGTGTGTAGAAAAAAATGTTGTTGTTTGTCCCAACGAGCCACCGTAGTAACAACACGCGTTTCTACCCTTGTCCTGGTGGTAAACGCTTGCCGAGTGCTGCTTTCGATAAGAATGTGCAAAACCTGTAACGAAATAAGTATATATTGCACTACGGTTTCATTCAGGTGCTCGCCAACTGTACCTAAGTGGTGAAAAAGATACCAAAATGGAAAATGCCGAATTCTTTCTTAATAATGTGCAAAATGCTTAATGCAACTATTTGTTGTTCTTGTTCTTTTTGTATTTTAGAGTTTTGAAAAGCCGTATTATGATAAAATAAACTAGTTTAATTCGGATTATCGGACGTTCCACGGTCAATATTACGAGCGCAAAAAACTGTAACCAGCAATACAAAATGTCCTAATTCCTGTTTTTTTTTAAAACTGTACTTTACCAGTAAACTTTACGAAAATTATCTGCAGTAAAGGTAGCCGCACACCAAATTAGACATTTGGTCTCACGACAAGACATTTTGTCGTAATCTGTCTCAACGTGCTGCAGACGTCTCCACAACCATAGCAATGAGCGTTGAGCGCCGCACACCGGATCCGACGTTGTCGCGAGACGTCTTTAGGAGTCTCACGATAACAAGCTCCTTTGAGCTGAGCACCAAACACCGGATGAGATACTGTCGCGATACGAATTCAGGCGTATTTAGGCGTCTCACGACAACAAAGCAAAGCTCCTTCTTGTTTCTTCTAGTGGGATCTCTCAACCAGATGCGACGCTTCGTCTCGCAACATTTCGTCGCGATACGTTTGTCTAATTTGGTGTAAGGGTGGCCGCACACCAATATCGACAAAACGTCGCTGCAAGAAGAAACGTCGCGAGACGTCGCATCTGGTGGAGAGACCCCCAACAGACGAAACTAAAATGAGATTCGCTTTTTTTGTCGTGAGACGCCTGAAGACGTGCGGTGTGTGGCGTTCAGCTCATTCCTATGGTTTTGGAGACGTCTGCAGGATGCTGGGACATGTTTCGACAAAATATCCTGTCGTGCGACGTTTTGTCGGTTTTGGTGTGCGGCCACACACACCAAATTAGACAATTATCTCATTGCAATTATTTTGTATTGCAATGAAACATTGCAATACAAAATGTCGCGTCTGGTGGCAAGATCCCACTAGACGAAACAAGAAGGAGCGTCGCTTCGTTGTCATGAGACACATATAGACGCCTAAAGACGTCTCGCGACAACGTCGCATCCGGTGTGTGGTGCTCAGCGCTAATTACTATGGTTGTGGAGATGTTTGCATCACGTTGAGACAGATTACGACAAAATGTCCTGTCGTGAGACCAAATGTCTAATTAATTGGTGTGTGGTCACCCTTAAGGCGGCCGCACACCAAAGTCGACAAAACGTCGTTGCAAGACGAAACGTCGCGAGACATCGCATCTGGTGGAGAGACCCCGTCACACGAAACTAGAAGGAGCTTCGCTTTGATGTCGTGAGACGCTTAAAGACATCTCGCGACAACGTCACATCCGGTGTTTGGCGCTCAGCTCTTTCCTATGGTTTTGGAGACGTCTGCATGCTGAGACAGGTTTCGACAAAATGTCCTGTCGTGCGACGTTTTGTTGACTTTGCTATGCGGTCACCCTAAGGAATAAATACTGGAAAAGGACCTCGGTTCTATTTTGTTGGGTTTCGAAACCCGAGGCAATGATTAATGGGGACAGACGGGGGCATTAGTACTGCGACGCTAGACGTGGAATTCTTGGACCGTCGCAAGACGAACTACTGCGAAAGCATTTGCTAAGAATGTTTCCATTGATCAAGAAAGAAAGTTAGAGGTTCGATCAGGTACCGCCCTAGTTCTAACCAGAAATTATGGTTAGAACTAGGGCGGTATCTGATCGCCTTCGAACCTCTCAGTTCTGAACGTCATAATTCCTCGGCCGAGCGCGAGATGCTATAGTGGATTATTTTATTCTGTTTTCCCTGGAAGAAACCTGTATGGTTCCTATAGGGACCCTCTGTAATATATGGCGGAGTGGCAACCCGGACCACTGCACTGTGACTGAGGTTGGCGCTAATGACCTTTTACGCGCCATTAAGCCTCAATCCCCCGTATGGTTTTTGCGCTGTGCGCCGCTTATATGATTTCTGCCCAGCGCGCCGCTTACATGATTTCCATCCAATGCGCTGCTTACATGATTTCCGCCCAGTGCTGCACAGACAGTGTTTGCTGCTCAACTTGTATGATTTCTGCCCAGTGCTCTCGATTGAATGGAATCTCATTTTTGCTCGTGCATTTAACGTACCAAAACTTAATTTCCTTGTCGTGGAAGGGCGTTGAAAGATAAGCTATTTTGCTGTCCACAGAAAGCATTAAGGGAGTGAAGGATGCAGCTGAACTCGTGGATAAATTAGCGCAAAGAAAATAAATTTCGCTAGGAAAAAGGAGCGTTACACAGCAGATGGAATTTTTAGGGTGTTTTTTTTTTCTCATGCGAAGGGAAAATCTTTTCCCGCTTGTTCCACGCATAAAATACAAATTCCGTCTCGTATTCGACCTTGCGTCACTCTCTCGGCCAATCAAAGCCGTGACGGATACAGGTGGGAGAAGGGGGAAAGGGTGTGTGGGCCCTCTTCCCAAGAATGCATTCCTAAAATATTGGCTGTTGCGACACTTCAAAACACTTTCTAAACACGTTAAAGGACTGAAATGAAACCCTCCCTTGTCTTTCCCAGCTGACGGATTTTGCGTCATACTTTGGAACCTGTTGATGTCATTATACTACAATACGAATTTTTGCTTGAAGTTTATTCTCTGTGGCTCTTTAGCCACATCTTGTGCATTGTTTTTTTGCGGCTCTTCAGCTGAATCTTGTGTTTTTTTCCGGTTTTTTTTCTGTAGCTCCTTAGCGGTATTTTCTGTTTGTCTTTTCCCGGGTTCTTTAGCCATATCTTCTTTTTTGTTTTTTCCTGTGCCTCCTTAGCCATATCTTCTGCTGGTTTTTCCTGTGGTTCTTTAGCCATATCTTCTGTTTGTTTTTCCTGGGACTCTTTAGCCGCATCTGCTTTGTTTGTGTCTGTGGCTTTTCAGCTGTTCACTGGTTGGTTAGCCAAAATGAGGTTAGGTTTATCGGACTTGGGCGCAAATAACTACCGTGTTGTGATGCCCTTCCCTTCATATCCTTCATTATTACTACGGGTATATGTGTCTTTGCTTAGCTTGCTGGTATTTTAGCAAGCAATTTCAGCTCCCTTTCGGCCTTTGCTTTGGTTGAGAAAGCTTTTGCTTCTGTTCCAAGTATAGGTTCAGGCCCTCCCCTACGTAACCTCCCCCTACCCCCCCCCCCATCCCCGACAACCTGCCCCCACCATCTTACTCTTATAAACAAAGGTTTTATAGGATACTTGACTATGTTTATTAAGGGCAAGGTCATAAGTTTAAGCAGCAAGCGGAGTTAACCGCCTGTTTCATATAATTTAATGGTATAATTTAATAGCAATAATAATTTTCGACCATCAAACGGACCATCCCCTAACAATTTTCGATTTTCAAACTGGTATTTTAATAACAATAATAAATTTTCGACTATCAAACGGCTAAATCATTAGAAAAAAAATAGGAAGAAAATTTAGAAAAAAAAAACGAAAACAGTAACTATTAAATCGACAATTATGGCAATTCCCTAATTAAAATTACACTAAAACTGCAACACGCACCTTAAAACACATATTCGCGGCATGACGCCATGTCACCAATGGCAGAAGCTCAAAGAGCATCATGGGAAGTCACGTGGCAAAAACAAATTATTTTTAGTGGACGACTAATTGATCCATTAGTGGGATATTGCTAGTTAAATTTAAAGTCATATTTATTTTTAGCTTATCACACGCTGCTTAGACTAAACGTTTTAGGTTTTTGTATAAACAGCGTGTGATATTCAATGAACGCCACTGATGTCACTAAAATCTTAAAACCACTGATGTTTCCCTGTAACCTGGGCAGTGCCCATACCCAACAAAACCAAGTGCTCAGTCAGTTTCCTTGGCCTCATTATGTTGACAGTCTCTATATATTCTTTTGGCTAAGGGGCGTTTTGTTTCGCCGAAAATAAACTTCATCACCCTTACCAAATTTTCGCTGGATGGTGTTTTGTCCAATTCCTACAGCATAAAGTCCTAATCACATTATTTTAAGAAACATTCAGAAAACAGCTATCTTCACTGCATTGCATCTAAGGTTGAGTTGAAAACAACCATTAGGTAAAACCGGGCAGCAATGTTACCTCGTTAACTTTACTGCTAAAATGACTCGTTGTACGTTTTTCTTTTAACATTTGTGTGCGGAAAGTCTGATCAAAAAAAAATAGAGAACAAAACCGTCAAATATTAGTGGCTAAGAACTATGGCATGCCGCGCTGAGCCACAATTTTGAATCCTGGGATTTCAGTATTTTAGTTGTAATCCGCGACTGGACGGAATACAAATGCAAGCAAATGAAAAGAACATATTAAAAGGGACACCCGTCCTGCCTTATAACATTCCGCGTGCCAAATTACAGCTACGCGCAGATCGTCATCCGAGCAATTACAGCGCCAAGGTCAGCTGGGGTCGTAGCTGCCGGTCCTCGCATAGCTGCTGTCTCGATAGGCTTTGGGAATAGTACACGAGACAGAATCAAGTGAACGATTGTGTCGTCACAAACCGGAATGATTCTCGTATTTTAAAATCACAATGTATAATTTTCTAGGCTGGTGTCTTAACATTTTGCTTTGACGATCTATTGGAATAATTAATTTTTAATTGTTACCGCATTAGTCTCTTAGGTTTTAGACCTCATGGTAATTATTAGAAAATTAGTAGATGTACTCACAGAGATGAAACGTCGAGATTATTGTACGCGCGCAATGCATCATATAGTTACGGGTCGTACTTAAATATAGGTAACAGTATTCAACAGAAAATCTCCTAGATGCCACATTTTAACGATTTTTTAGCAAGGGAAAGACTAACGGTAAGTAAATAGATCTTTGGGGGCCGTACTTGATGTGGTGGATCGAGAAAAATGGCTATGGGAGGTATATCCCTTTAACTGAAAAAGAAAAAAAAATATTTCTATGAATTCGTAATTGATGAAGAAGAAAGGAAGAAGACACAGCGTTCGTCCTTGCACTAAACGATCATGTACAGTTTGAAACTACAATTGGAGGCCAACTGGAGGAGCTGAGCCAAACTGGCATGGAAAGGGAGCCTGTGGCATTTGGAGGGGCGATATAGGGTGCAATGGGTATTACCATAAACTTGCTTATACGACTGATCGTGATGTACGCTCCAGGCATTGCTAGGTAGTCAAAGAAAGTTCAATAAATTTCCAATGCAAAGTCTAGAAGCTTTTGTTTCTTTTAATATTCGACTGTCATTTTCTGGATTCAGTGTCCATTTTTCAAAATATCTTCTGTTTTTTAAGGATCGCCTTTCTTGGTGGATTTTCACAGATTTTAATTGAATCTTTTCCTCGGCTGGAAAGTGGAAGGGGGGAGGGGTAAGGGGTTGACAACGGAAGTGAAGTAGCTTAAACAGAGAGGGAAGGAAGAAAGGAGACTATTTGCTCCTGAAAGAAATAGTCACCAGTAGGAAACCAATCCGAAATAAGGCACTCACTTTTCTTAGGGGAGGGAAAAAAATTCCCATAGGGCGCCAGAAGTGTGGCAGCCAAAGGGCGCGCCAGACTGGAGCTGAACAAGAACAGCTGCCTGCTAACGTTTTCGAGCCTTGCGCACATAAGCGTCGATATTTTTTCCAAACCGTGTCGAAACTGTCAACTAGACAGGATTCGTCAGGATTCGGATTTTGTTATGCCTATATTAAGGCAATGACGTCACCTTCATGAATCGCCGTATTTTAGTGAAAACACGGAGCTGCTTCTCGTCAGGATTCGGATTTTGTTATGCCTATATTAAGGCAATGACGTCACCTTCATGATTCGCCGTATTTTAGTGAAATCATGGAGCTGCTTCTAGTCAGGATTCGGATTTTGTTATGCCTATATTAAGGCAATGACGTCACCTTCATGATTCGCCGTATTTTAGTGAAAACACGGAGCTGCTTCTCGTCAGGATTCGGATTTTGTTATGCCTATATTAAGGTCATGACGTCACCTTCGTGATTCGCCGTATTTTAGTGAAAACACGGAGCTGCTTCTCGTCAGGATTCGGATTTTGTTATGCCTATATTAAGGCAATGACGTCACTTTCATGATTCCTTCCAGCGTCATTTTTCTCGATCCTCCACATCCAGTTTGGCCCCAAAGTTTTATTTACTTACCGTTAGTCAATCCCTAGATAAAAATCCGTTTTAAAATGTGGCGTCTACGAGATTTTCTGTTTAATATTGGTAATTTTATTTACTGCGTTCCCGCACGTGTATGATTTCCTTTGCGCGCCTACAATAACCGTGACGTTTCATGGTTTCCGGTTGTGACGGCACAGTTTTTGCGTCAATGCTGTTACGTGACTCGCAATTCGTCTACTAGGACAGTCGTCGTTCCGCGTCTTTCAGGTGATCACGAGAAGACGAGGGCGGAAGTACCGTTGCAGTATTACTAAAGTCGATATAAAGTACAATTTAAAGTCAATAAAAAGCCCAAAAATGTGCACAAAGAAACAAAAAGACACAACAAAGTTCTGGGGATATCATGCACCCCGTTTTCAAGTGCAAATAAAATCAGCTGAAAAGCATCGTACAACAAACAAAATTAAAAACACTGAAAAATCATGCTGTATGCAAGGGGGGGGGGATTGAGGCTTAATGGCGCGTCGACAACTTGGTCATTAGCGCCAACCTCAGTCACAGTGCAGTGGTCCGGGTTGCCACTGCACCACACATTACAGAGATATTATGCAAGGCACAGGATGCTAAAATTTTCTAAAAACTTTTTGTAAAAACCCTAAGCCTTCCTGGTCGGAACAGGTCAGCAATAGGCTTAAGACAGAACGACCTCGATCCTGCAAACGCAGGCTCGAAGTGAGTAGCTAAGGCCATGGCCGCCTTGGTTTTACTACGCTACGCCGAATCTCACGACGGCAGCGCGCGGCTACATGACTGCGCGTGGCTGTTAAAAGGCAGGCCGGATGGTACTTTAATAGAAGGCATTACTGTGGGTAATACGGCCGACAAGTATGCAACACAGTGTTATTTCGTAACATGAATCAAATCGGAATCGTGGTTTAATTGTTCATTTGTTTTTTCAGCGTGCACGTGAGTTTTTCATTAGTTCAAAGAAAATTAGCTCGTTAGCACCGTTTCCATGGGTTATAATCCATGACATCTTCTAAAGGTAATTAATTCTTTAAGGAGATAAGGATCTGTAGCCTACTTTAGCTAGTATTTTTTCCAGTTATTTTGCTTTAGTTCAATAAACGTCAGCCAGAACCTCTTTAGCCGCATCTTCTGTTTTTTGTGTCAGTCGAACAAACGTCTGCCCCCCCAAAATCTTTTTGTTCATGATTATTCCATGTGGCTTTTTAGCCGCATTTTCTGTTGCCCATTAGCCTCATCTGCATCCTCTTCCTGCTGGTTGCCCTGCTCATTGTCCTGTTGGTTGTCAATAACCAATGTGTTCGCGTGCCCTTCCTTTCCGTTAGCATCTTAATTAAAAATTTAGAAAATTGTATGTCAATTTTTAAAGACCTCCACGCACCGATGATATTTACAATATCAACATTAATTAATAGGCGAATTTTGCTTTAATCTAGAGATTGAACCAACGAACCGATTTTGAATTTTTATAGCTTAAACTGTAGGCATTAACATGGGGGGGGGGGG
>JAHWFP010266346.1:59126-69984 GCA_023313725.1 Lithobius niger | reverse complement strand
TATCGTAGCTACCACTATCCTGAATGTCTGCCGCATCATGAAAACACCCCTTATCTATTGGTGTTACACGACAGCTGCCTCATTCCTGACTAAAACACACGTTTTGAATAGAGACTTCAAATCTGCAAGTCATCTCAATCGAAGCTACCACTATCCAGAATATCTGCAGCATCATGAACACACCCTTTATCGATGAATATTGGTATTATATGACAACTGTCGCATTCATGGCTAAAATCCACGTTTTCAATAGTGACGTCAAATTTTGCAACTCGTCCCGATCATAGCTACCACTATCCAGAATGTATGTAGCATCATGAAAACACCCTTTATCGATGAAGATTGGTGTTACTCGACAGCTGTTCCTTTCGTGGCTAAAACCTACGTTTTGAGTAGAGACTTCAAATTTGCAGCTTGTCTTGATCGTAACAACCACCCATGCTTCGAGTGAAAATCAAGACAATTGATGCTGTCTACACCACTGCTTGTCTCATTCGTGGCTAGAATACATGTTTTGCGTGTTGTCTTCAACATGGCTGGCATTTTAAACCTTTGCTACTCGTCTCGATCGTAACTTGGTCACACGTACACTGCCGTACAGTGTGAAAATTCAAGCGAATGGTGTTGCTAATACCACTGCTCGTTTCTTTCATGGCTAAAACCCACGTTTTAAATATGCTTCGAAGCCAGGTGTCAGTCGTGACTTGGCCCCACTGGTAAAAAAAAAAACAAGACGAAAGGTATTGCTAACAGCACCGCTCGTCTCATTTGTGGCTAGAATCTACGTTTGAATGAAGCTTTCAAGACAGATATGGTTTTTGCCTCTCCCAGTTTCGATCGTGATTTGATCCCACATATCGATTGGAAAATTAAGACGAAAGGTGGCGTCTACACTACTCCTCATCCCATTTGTGGCTAGAACCTACGTTTTGAGTAAAATTCTCAAGATGAATGAAGTTTTTAACTCTTGCAGCTTGTCTCGATCATAACCTGGTCCTACATATTGAGTGAACATTCACACCACAACTTGTCTCAACCGTGGGTAGAGCCCACGCTTTGGGTAAAGCTTTAAGATGTACGGCATTCTCCTTCTTTTGTTCTGGAATGTCCTTCCATTCACCCAGTATGTCAGCATCACCACTGGTGACCATTCTTCATCTCTGAAGCTCGCCGAATTAATCGTTTGTCCTGAGGTCTCCTTTTGTCCTTTTCTATGCTTTTTAAAATATCTCGGATCGCAGCGCCACCACCTGTGGCTGTTCTTTCATCCCAATCTTTAGTGCTTACTGGCTACCATCGGCGAAATGGAGCCTCCGGGATTTGGATTCTTCGGCCGTGAAGCTCGGGAGAGCTTTCGCTCGTTTTTCTCATTGCCGCACCGGACCACGGACTATCAGTTCGGGACAGCTTTGTCCTCATTCTCGCACCAGTCCTTGCACCTTTCGTCTGTTTCCACTGGCCACCATCTCCATACAGTCATCTGGACCTCTCGCCTTTGGGCTCTGTAGAGCTCTTGTAGCCAAACACGTTATGCCTTCCCATCGGCAATAATCTTCCATCCACGCATGATGTATCCTCCTCGCCCAACTGCTCACGTGAGTTTTCGTCCAACTCCACGCATGACTACACTTCTTCATCTACCGATGCCTGCAGCCTCTCCACAGCTGTAATTTCAACCCCCACTACAGCTTGGTAGAGCTTTCGTCAAAATCCTCAGTTCACCAAACTTTCTTCCGTCCTTCTGATAACTGCCACGTTGACGATGAACCAAGGTTCCCTCTCGCCCCTGGCTCGGATGACCTTTCATCAAAAGCCATGCACATTTTCGTCCACAGATATCTTCAGCTACTCTCTAGCTGATGGCTGCGCCCACTCACTACCGACCGGACAACAACAACGTTCCTGCATTGCACCATCAGTCCCACTCGCCAACAGCTCAGGAGAGCTATTGTCCACCCACGGTGATCTCTGGTAGGACCTTGGCCTTTGGTTTCTAAGGTCGTGGGTTCGACTCCCCGCTCAGGCAGTCTGACATATAATTCCAAAAGGCAACATAAATAGGTTTGCATCTGTATTTATTTAACTTTTGTCGTGCCTATGGCTTTCCGTCTTTAATCCCTTTTAACAAGTAAAGTGAAACTTCAATCATACAATCCTTTTTTATGGCACACTTGACATTTTTATTTGTAATACGTGTGCCTTTTTTATGTCATGTCAAAACCATTCCTCTTCATGTTTCCTCAAAGTACGGGTGAATAATTGTTGGCTCACCTTCATTGTTAGCATTTCTTTATTCTTCATTCTATGCATTGCGGCTGACGTTTGCTATTTGGCATTGTTCCCCAATTGAGTGACTGTAGTTTTTATTGAGCCAATAAGGCCTCCAAGCCATTTGCTCACAAACTTTACAAATTAACTGAAAACTACCTACACACGAACACCATAAAGCAATGTAAAACAATAAAACACAAGGAATGACAAGGCTCCTTGGTGTATGTCAGAGAAGCATCAAGTGTCATGGTGTGTAAAGCCTTCGTCTCACGAAAAGTTTGGTAAGAAGCAGCCAATACTAACGATTTATAGCATCGATATAGTTTTTGCTAGTTATCGAACAGTTCCTTGCAGATGTGCAGCTAAGCCACCAACCATTGTTATCACCATACTTCTGTCATTTCATTGTTTAAAAGTCTCTGTCTAGTCACGTCAGGGCCGCCGAGAGGTTGGCCCGGGCCTGGGTTCAGCATTCATCAACCCAGGCCCTTCCCCCTTCCAAGAAACAAAAATTTCCTAAATATTGGCTGAATTTCCAAAGTCGAAGTAAATTTACGAAATTTATAACAATTTTTCCTCATTTAAAAAAATCCAATATTTCATACATTTTTTTAACTAATTTTTTTTGTAGCACACGTGATGTGGCTGTTATAAAGCATTTTTACTAAAAACACTATGTCACCATGCGATTGCTGCAATACATTCATCATAATTTGGACCGTATTTTGGAGAGTTTAAAGCTGTTAAAAAGTTTTAAGAGTTGGTTCGATTGGTTGGCAAGAGGTAGGATGTTGTAGAGTTCATTCAAAGTTGCGACGTTTGTCAAACTTGAAAGCGTAACACTTCATATCCAGCTGGACTCCTGAAGACATCTTCCCAATACCCATTGGGAGAGTTTCCGTAGATCTCATTGGGCCTTTACCAGTAAACCGGTGGGGATAAAATGGATACTCGTAGTCCTAAACAGTTCCGTTCCTGGGCAGATCTGTTGCTCTCAGGATGGCCAAAGCGAAACAAGTTGCCAAGTGTGTAAATGATGCTGTCCTCAGGCCAAACTCGTAGTACTCGTACAGTATCCATGGCCTATATTGGTTTAAATTTCAAAATGTAGTTAACAAAATCTTTTAACTCACCCCTAATAAATACTGGTTTGAGTTCAATGGTATGCTACCAGTGTTAATCAGTTGTTACCAGTGAGTTCCTGTTAAGTCCGGTTTCCTGGGTTTGGTGTTTGAGTCTAGCTTGTCTTGGCTTCCATATTAATTTGTGCCAACTTAAAGATAAAGATTTCCGGGCGGTGGGCGCTTAACATCTTATTGGTTCTGTTGCAAACTTCATGGAGTGCAGACCGCACTGTCCTGCTGCGCCTCTGCTGAGTCCTTGTCTGCAGCAAGCTTGGTTATGCTTTCATGGTTTACGGTTCAGCTAGTGACTCGACCCACCAGGTGTTAGACCCTGTGCACCACAACCGTTTAGCAAATGGGGCTTTTTTGGACATCTTTGGTGGTAGGCATGTATTGAAGCAGTGTAGCCCACCTTTGGCAGCAACCAGCCATTTAGTAGCCTGTGAGGCCGCATGCTGTGCAATCCGGTTCTGCTACGCCCATGGTTTTTGGATAAGACTTGCGGGTTGGCATTCATGGGGTTGCCAGGGTGATTTTCATAATAGGCTCCAGCAGTCCTGTCGGGAGATGAACTTTGAAAGAGGCTAGATGAGATGGTCATTGCCCTTTAGCATGTTCCAAGTGGTATTTTCACATTACGTCTGTCAGACCTTCCGAAAAGTTACACTCCACCAGCAATGTACTTGGAGGAGTTCGGCAGCTGTGTTCTCAGTGCATTGGCTTCAGAGGCTTTTTACTGATTGGTCGAAGTCAGAAGTTAGCGTGGCATGTGTTTGCATGCGTGAGGGAATGACTGTTTACCATTGTCTTCCATTGGAAATTTGGAACAAGAAGTTTGGAGCGATATCACATGTGCTCCAGGAAATCTGGATTGTAATGTAGTTTTTACTGCAGTAGACCCCCCCCCCCCCTTGGTGAGTCATCGTGAGTTGTGAATACCTTTGGTACATCGTGAGTGAACATTGGGTCTGTCTGCCTGACTTTTGAATTAACTATTGGTGTTCCAAGTGTTTGTTTTCATCCAATTAGTGGGAGACAAAAGAACTTTTTCACGCGACGGGATTCATCTGATGAGGTACGAAAAATCTATCCTGTCGTGCAAATTATTGCTTTGGTTATCACAGTCACATACAGACAGTCTCATTTTGGGAAACTCTTCTTACTCTCTAATTAGGAGAGATAGTGATAGCTGGGCAGGTGGGCTGTTAACAGCCTACAGAAGTTTTTCACCCTGCAACTTGGTGGGTACTGGAAATCAGAGTGAAATTCTATGTATTAATCTAATGACACTGAGTGTTCGGTTTAGTCTAGGCTACTTACCCGATAATTAAAATTACACTCAAATCGAGTCCATCTGTTGTGATATAAAACTTTTTTTCCATTTGATTTTTTTGGATACAATCGTACTTGGTGACTTTAATGTGTCATTCGTAAATTGTGATGTTCCTTCGGCAAGATCACAAAAATGGTAAATTTGTTCTTTACTTTACCTCCGAGTTAGGGCTAATGCAAATTGTAACTGAAGCTACACGGGGCCCTAACATTTTAGACTTCATCCTAGTATTGAACGACCGAATGGTCTTTAACATTAATATTCTTCCTAACCTTGGTGGTAGTGACCACCATATGGTCGGTTTCCGGGTTGCGGGTGCAAAATATGTGGATGTGCATCAAAAAACCAACTCGATGCCACACCCCTTGGATTTTGATAAACTAAGATATAACCTAGGTCTTGTCCCCTGGCCAGAGTACCTTCTCCATCTAACAGATGTGAACCATATGTATTAATGTTTTGTTAGGCTTGTATTAGACTGGATTAATTTATCTGTAAAACAATCATATGATAGTACTTCAAACCAACGGAAAAGCTCCAGGGTTTACATTCCACTTTGCATAAAAAAATTAGTCAGGTTAAAGCTTAAATTATGGAGAATTTATAGACTTGAGAGGACTACAGTTTATCTAAAAAAAATTTAATATTTGCAAAAATTGACACTCTAATGCATTGCACAAGTTCGAAATTGAGACCGAACAGAATCTTATATAAAAAAAGGAAATCTAACCAGCTTATAATGTTTGTTAAAACTAAATCCAGTAGGTGCCGTACTCTTCCGCCACTTAAAATAGGCCATAAATTAATTCTTGAACCAAACGATAAAGCAAATGTTTTTGCAAACGAAAAAAAAAATTACAATTGAAAATAGCTTCAAGCCTGACATAACATTCTAGTTTAATGCCCCGGAATGCATAGTTAGGACTTTTACTAAAGAAGAAGTGTTGAAAGCTATTCGTAAAATCAAACCGAGTTATTTGGTTGGTCTATCAACATTCTTGCTTAAGGAAATCAAGCACGAAATTTGTGTACCACTTTCCTGGATTCGAGTTGTCTTTTAAAACAGAAGTTTTGCCTATTCTGTGTAAAACAGGAAAAGTTTCACCGATTTTTAAAAAGGGTGAAACATCCAACCCTTCTAACTATCGCCCCATTGTCCTGACTTGTGTTTCCTGTAACATTTTTGAAACAATCTTTAAACAGGAAATAGTCGACCACATTGAAAGATATCATCTGATTTTTAATAACGAACAAAACCCAATTTGGTTTTGTTCAAGGGCGATCGACTAGCACTCAACTATTGTGCTCTTTAGAGTTTTGGACCGGACATTTTGACCTGGTATCTCTGTAGATGTAATTTATCTGGACTATGCTAAATCTTCCGATTCAGTTAGTCACGAAAAATTGCTAATGAAATTATCTATTTATGGGTTTAGTCGTAAGTTATTTAATTGGCTCAAGGATTTTTTAGTTGGTAGGAAACACTGGGTTGACCTTGATGGTAAAAGATCTTCTCCCATAACTGTCATCAGTGGGGTCCCACAAGGATCTGTCCTGGGTCCGTTATTTTTTATTATTTTTATTGAAGACCTCAACTCTTCTAACAGCGATATCGCTCTAACCAAATTTGCCGATGATGTTAAACAATTTGGTGCAGTGGTGGACGACTCTACTCACTACAATTTGCAGATCGAACTTAATAACTTGCAATCCTGGTCCAATTACTGGCAACTCCCTTTGGCAAAATACACATGTGAAATTATTCATTATGGCAAGAACAACTTGTCTTTTAATTACTTTTTATCCGGAGGAGAAAGTTTGCCTGTCACTTCGGTCATCGAAGATTTAGGTATTTGGATGACAAATGACCTATGCTTTACCACACATTGTAATAAAATCGTTAAAATAACAAGACAGCGTGCTGCTATTAATAAGGTACTTTTGCTCTGGGGACTCTTGTTTGGGTTATTTAAGTCTTTATGAGACCATTGTTTGAATATGCGAGTTCTGTTTGGTCTCCTTATTTATTGAGGGATATTGACCATGTTGAATCAGTTCAACGTAGTTTTATAAAAAATCTGAGGGTTTTAGGGACTTATGGTAATCGCCTTTGGATTCTGGGTATCGAACCACTCGAACTTAGAAGGCTGAGAGCAGATCTGCGTCTTACTTGTCTTCTATTGCGTGGTAATTTAAAGGTGGACTCGTCACCTGTTCTTTCAATTCCGACCTTGAAGTTATACCAGAGGCCATCCGTGGAAGCTCGTAGTTCAGCAATCGCGTACAACTATTAGAAAAAAAAATTATTTTGTCGCAATCGCGTGGTTAATTGATGGAATAGTCTGCCATCATCGGTAGTCGAGTCAAACAGTCTCGCCGTTTTTAAAAATCGCTTGAAGACCACTTGCCTGGATATATTTTTGCATAGGAATCTTATTTAAATCTTTAATTTGTTGATGGGACTTATGGCTCACTTGCCGACTATCACTAGGTATTAATAAATTATAAGTCATCACACGGCCTCGGATTTGACGCCAATTTTTTTTTCCTGCTTTCTCCCAACCTTCGTTGTATACTTTTTAGAATTGTATTTTGCTTTTCTTTAATACTTTGAAATTTTGTGTTTTCTTTTTAGGATTGTATTTCTTGTCTCTCTTTCTTACTTTGTAATTTGTTGGACGGGTGTAAGAGGCTTGCTTTTCCCAGCTCCCTTTTGCTCATTGTGTAAATAAACTTCATCTTATCTTATCTTATCTTATCTTATCTTATCTTATCGATCTTATCCATCCATCAGCTCTATTTTTGGCAGAGGTTCTGTCACTCAGTCTGGCTGGGGAATGGATCTTCGACCTTCAGGGCATGCATTTTATCATTTTTAGTGATTCCGCGAATGCCCTGGCATCCCTGACGTCGTATAACCCATGGAACCGTTTGGCTCAGCCAATCCAAACTCTACTTTCCCGCTTGTCTGGCCAGCAGAAGACTGATTTTCTGTTGGATCCCGGGCCTAGCTATGAGTACGCTGATGCAGCAGTGAAAAGGGCCCTTTCTGTTCCTCGAAAGGGATCTCATCATTGTTCCCTCAGACACCTTTACAACTGTACATCTAAGGTTGCATGCTGCTTGGCAAGCCTTGTGGACAAACAAGACAAGAAAATTACTGGCTATTAAAGGCACTCTCCAGGCAAGTCACTCGGCTTTCTGTCACTGTTGCTGAGAACATTGGTCCGTTTACGTATTGGTCACACCAATCTTACACATCACTGATTTTCTGGGGGAATATCCCTCCTGAATGTCATTGGTGTCGCCAGCCACTTACGGTCTATCATATGATTGTAGACTGCCACCATCTTAATGGTGTTCATTGCAATTTCCATTTTCCACGCGTCAATTAGGCAACAAATCTGCCATCATGTGCGGCATTTTTACTTTTCTGCATGAGGTATAGGTATATGATAAGATATAGATTTGGGATTTGTTAAACATTTCTGTAATGTGTCGTGTAGTGGCATCAGGTCCACTGCACTGTGACTGAGGTTGGAGCTGATCACCATGCTCAACCCCGCCTCCCCCCAAAAGCATCAAACCCCCTCCCACGAAGTTGAAGGAGGCCTAAAAATCCCTTAATCTTATTCTGAGAGTTGCTGATGGTCCGGGCCCCTTCGGTCTTGGGCCTGGGGTAAACAGCCCCAGCAGCTCCCCCCCCCCCCCTCTTAGTGGCCCTGAGTGATGTAACTGAAGAGTTACAAACTTTGGAAACTTACAAACTTTGGAAACTTTTGTTGGGCATAACTGGACTACTTGTTCGTATCATTTCACCAAAAGTATTGGCTTTTAACTTATAGGGAGTTGATTGTTGTAATAGCGTTAAATCAGTCGTTCATTTAGTTTTAGTTTTAGTTGTAGTTTTTGTAACAGAATGTCAGGCTAAGGGCCAAGGCTCTGATAATAAAATTCAAGTTCAATCAGTTGGCATGATGTGAAAAATAAATGTACATGTATAGTTATTTTTCATCTTGATGTGCTAACTGATTTAACAGTCAAATCCCAATAAGTTAAAAATGGACATTTTGGAACAATGAAATAGACAGCCAAAAATCATCGAGCGATGCTTCAACAATGGCTGTGACGCCAACGTCGTGAAGGCACACCATTGTTGTTGCAAAGACGCAGTGTAACTGTAAACGGCTTCATGATTATGGCAACTTGTAATGAAATATGTCGTCAAATCGTTAAAAAACTTATTTCAAAATCAATTTTATGATGGTAACAAGTCAGTTATTGCGACACTATCACAAAAATGGGCCAGCGTTAGCTATTTAGAGGATAGTTTTTATCGAATGCAGACCTTGGAGTTACACAGCGGCAAGCTGCAACATCTACAGCTGCAAACCGCCTTAGACGATTTTCTACCTCCTCGGACAGCATCCGATAAAAATTATTCTGTAAATCGCTTACACCGGCCCACTATGGCAAAACTTTTTTTCTACCGCTGTTAAAACAATCCACCCAAAACCAAAACTGGTATAAAAACCTGCCAAGTTTCCAAAAACGATCGGCCTTTGAAGGTAGTGATATCATACAACCAGGGAAAGGCCGCCAAGGTCAATCCTATTAGCCAAGTTAATCACACCCACTAAATAGTTAGAAAGTTAAATGAAAACTTGAAGATTGCTACTCGTTGTAGCTATCTTCAAGTTTTCATTTAATGTCCAAAGTATTATTTGGTGCGATTAACTTGGCTAATAGGATTGACCTTGGCCGCCTTTCCCTGGTTTAATGATATCACTACCTTCAAAAGGCGATCGATTTTGGAAACTTTGGGGGTTTTTACAACAGTTTTGGTTTTGGGTGGATATCACAACTTTCATAGGACTGAACGTACCTAAGGTTACATCGTCTTATCTTCATCTGTACCTTTTTTCTAGAGGAATTTTATTTCTAAAAATTTTCACATTTATAATTTTCAAATTTACCATTGCCAATTATCCGCTAGATTAGCCAAATTGACAAGGCTTAGTTTATTGTATGACCATTCTTCCATGCTTAAGTTGCTTCAATCCCATTCCCATTTGAAATTACTGCGTTGCGCCCCCTGGGCCCTTCATATGAGGGGGTACTGCGATGTCTCTTATGCCAAAAGATAGAACCCTCAACCCAATGAATGTCCCCAAAGGTGCAAGTTTCAATGTTCGTCCGTTCAAAAGTTATTCAGCCTTTCTGGGACTTTTGGAACTCCCTGTGTATTGTGCACTCCCCTTTTGCGAACTTTTAGAATTCTTACAAATATTACGATTATTATAAAGTAATACGTTTCTCTGGATCGCAGCTTTGGATTTTCCTGCAGTAAAATATTCTAAACCTCCAACATTGCCTGCAACAGTTCCATCGTCAGCATTGATGCTCGATTTAGAACTGCCTCTTTGGCGGACATTGAAAATAAGATATTGCCCCGTCAGACTACAACCAAATTTTAGTAACAGTATTTCATGTGTCACGGTCTTTCAAACCGTATTATTAAAGCATCGTTGCTCGATGGAACCGGCTGTTGTTTGACTCTTAATTCAATTCAATTCAATTTGTTAACAGGAAATGTGCGTGTGTAATAAGTGGAAGAGATCCAAATTAACATGCCTTCACTTACCATACGGTAGCGAACTGTAAGAATCTGGACTGCTCATGCAAAATTAATCATTTCGCCATTGTTATGATATTACGCCTATATACGAAAAACTAATGAAAACTAGATTCGCGGATATTCCCCCCCCCCCGGACTTTTTTCCCTGGACATCCCTCCCCCCCCCTCAAAAACAACAGAAAGCATATTCCCCCTTTAGGGCGGACATTTTCTCCCCACGAAGAAAAAAAATTTTTCTGTGATTTTCAGTTTAACTGTGAATTTAAAATTACTTACACTTACAAGGTTATTTATTTCAAAGGCAAATACTAGTGCTGGCTTGTGATTGCTAATAACTTTAACTTTTATTAAGTATATCAAAGTGCCTAAATGGTATTAGTATATGACGTCAGTTTTAGTGTAAAAATAAGAGAGCAAATAGGAGAGTTACGAGGTATGATAGTAAATAAATCGAGCGCATATGTACTGCTGGCAGTGGCAGTGTTCAGTCAG
>JAHWFP010266346.1:0-58726 GCA_023313725.1 Lithobius niger | reverse complement strand
CTCGATTTATCCTAAAGTATTCACAAATCAGAACTGCCATTAACTCACTGCCGGAAATACAGAAAATGAAATTATACGATATGTTCAGGTAGCATGCGCACGAACTAATTACGTTCGATGCACAGGCAGCATTGCCTAGCCTATCATATTACCTAACCAACATCACAGAACACAATTTTAAACTAGACTTACTTAGTTTACAACTTGCAGCTTGTATCCTGCCCGTTGAAAGAAGAGCGGAAGCAATTAATCTAACCTAACCTAATCTGTAACAATACCACCACCAACCATAATTCCCCCCTCCTCTTTCTGCCTCCTCCGTGAATTTCCGGTAAATTGGTTAAGGCACTATTTTTAAAGTAAGCTCATTTAATGAAACTGGACCAATTGTTTAATGAAAACAGACATAGTGGAAAGTTTTTTGGGAGGAAAAGTCTGGGAAGATAATGTCCGGGAAAATAATGTCCGAGTTAAGGGAGGAATTTGTCCTCTATCGTTTTCGAGGGGGAAAAAGTCCAGGGGGGGGGGGGAGTCCGGGGGGAATACCGAAAACTAATTACAGAATAATTAAAATCTTAAATATTAAACACTACTGGTCGATTCTTGCCCTTTTAAATATACAAATGCTGTGAGGTTGTTTATTGAGTGCACCTTGAAATTTGTCAGCCGCGCTGGAGCTCTTAGCGTTTGGTAACGTCATGCTCTAAAAACATGTGATGTTCTACTTTTATAGTTTTAAGTTGTTAAATAAGTTTGAAAACTTGGCATTGCATTTTAAATTTATTGTAATTGTTTGATATTGTACTATTATTATTTACTGTCCTATGTCTAAATGATACAATTTATTTTTTTATGTAAATATCTTTTGCATGTTGCGTCTGTGCAGAATATGTAACTCGAGGACGTGCATGCACCTTAAAAACGCCTGTCATATCTGAAACGTGGTCAGTTAGTGCCAGTCTTCGACAGGGAGACGTCCACCTGTCTTGATGCTTTGCTGAGGGCCCGGGGTACGGCTCTCTTTGCGGGTGTGGTCAGATCATGCCCTCACTTGAATTTATTTGTTCGCTGGCAAAGACGCTGGATTACGACTTCAGTCTCTCTACCGTTTGGACTTGCTTATTTTGCGAAAGCCTTTTCTGTGCAAAAAGGAAAGCCTCTTCAAAGGACAATAGCAAACGTAAGTTAAATTGAATATTAACGTAATGAAATTATGAATCTGATGCTAACTGAATTTTGAAATAACGTGTATGGTTTTTCAAGTTAAAATGCTTCGATAACTGAACTCGTTGAATTCAAATTTTACTGAATGGTTCAAATGATTCGAGCGTAATAGTGTTTGAAACTGAAGGGTGTGCAGGAGAACTGAGTGTTATTTTCCGTATGATATTTTGTTACTATCACTGGAATATTATATCAGGATTTGAAATTATAAAGAAGCTTGTCCCTTTCTAAGATGCAGGATTTAAGGTTGAAAGTATGCCTGGTATAACTATAAATAATTCGCAAGGCTTCGTAGTTCCAGTGATATTATATTTTCTAATGCTCAGCCTTTTGCCTAGTCTGTTTCCGTAGTTATTCTCATTCTCATATAGCGCTTCAGTTTTGGATAAAGTGCAACGAGAGTTATTATACTAAGAATTGTGTTTCTCTACCAAGCATTTATTTCATGAAGTCTTCCGTCCGTAAAGTGATCAATTTCCCTGTCTAAAAATATGCAAGAATTCCGCAGCGGCGAGATTTCTCGTACCCAACCGCATTTTTTGAAACTCAGGTGTTTCTGAAAGCTGAAAGGCCATTTTTTTTAGATTAAAAAGAAGAGTCGTAATATTTTGTTATTTATTGATGTTTAATGTTTCAGACGCAAGTCAATGTTGAATGTTTTAAAAGGTTACGCACCATTTAGATGAATTTGAAAATGTTGATATTTTAGCAAACCTAAAATACTTCATCTTTAATAAATTTATTTTTATTAAATAATTTATCTTCACGTTCCTCATTTGGTTAATCTCAAGCAAACTCAAAAGTGTATTACTTGAATTTTTATGAATACAGGACGTTTTTGATTTCAGCTGGTCCAAAGCGTTATCGATCATACCCTTAGACAGAAACAGCCAAGGCCTAATATGACAGTTAAAATAGTATTTTAGCTTTAGATTGTGGAGGATTTTACCCCCCCCCCCTCCTCACAATGCTGACGTACAAATATTATCGAGACCCGTTTCTTTTGTCAATAAGTTTTCTTTACGTAATTTAGTATTTAGCATTTAAACTTTTTTGTATGTGTGCGTAATGTAACGTAATTTAACTACTAAACGAATATTGTGTGGTATTGGATTTTAAATATCGATAAGCAACTCCAACAGCGTTTCCACACGTTTGCTGAAAATGCTTCATTCTTGTGCGAGGGCTATTAAGATTGCCAGCAGTACTTACACGGACAATCACAAACACTGTTGAACCACAAGCCGCTTATTACATGGTGTAACAATTATTGACCATTCTCCCACCAGAAAATGTGACATTCCCAAGCGAACAATCAACTTCGAAAATTCGTTTCAAAAATGGTCCAAAGACAGTTTTTCACTTATTTTGACGGAAAAGTTGTTATCTAGAACTCGAAAATATGCCTAAACTACATTAATTCTGGATTAATTCCGGATTAATTCTGTATTTCAACACCTTTCTTATATTTCTGCCCTTCCAACTTCCGCATTTAAACCGACCAATTGTAAGTTTTTAATGATTAAGAATCATAGGAAAAGATAACCTAAAATTTATCGGAGTAAGTTGCTTACATTTGGGGAGGCTATTGGGAGTGGGGGAAACTGGGATGGAGAGACACAAAGGGGGAACAAAACGTCTTATATATATCAAAATTTACCCCTTTTTTAGAAAGTCCGGCTTACACTAATTAAATAATTATTAATGCAGAAAGGCACTATCCTCCCCCTCCATCGCCCCCAGATAAGGAAGAATTCCATTTTTTGGGGACGGTAAATACGGTAAAGAAATCCTCTCCCTACTAGCATATTTGAATCAACTGTATTATTAAGTGGAGAATATTACAATCGTGTACACCTACTTGGTTTTGCATTCAGATATATTTCTCCACTTACCAGCTAGCATTTTACCAAAAAATGACACAATGTGTAGGAGTTTTACAGTATTCATCATCGAACAAGTCTCGCATTAATGGAGCAGCAAATTACTTCTTGCCAGACTTCATCCGAGTATAAAACTGGACTCCTGATATGCAATTAAAATCTCTTCTCAAGAAAATACGACACTACAAGGAATATGAAACAAGAGCTGAAACAAGGTTGCTTCCATATAGTATCATAGACTGCGATACGTGCGCAGGGCGATAGCCGTATATATATATATATGATTGAAGTCCTCTCTCCAGCAAAACTAAAACTTTTAATTTCTCCGTTTCTATTCAACATATTTCGACCAAACTTGGCCAGATAGTAGATAGCAACTTTTCCCAACTTTACACCAACTTTTATGCAATTCCATGCTAGAGTAAACGTAGGGAGCCACACGTAAATTTGAAAACTGTTCACTTCTTGTTGGTGTTGTTGTTCTTGTGTGACACGGTTTCAGAAAAAAACTACCGCATCTACCTAAAATCTGAAACATGAGCATAGCCAGAAATTTCCCTGGGCTTCATCCTCAGTGCGACCACTTTTTCGATTGTTTCATCCATTCCAGAGTTACGGGTCCCTGAACGATCATTTTGATTGTTTTACATTGTTTTAACCATTGTAATTAGGGAACAATGCCCCTCAGCAAAATCCAGATCCCTTCTTCGTGTACGTGTTATGTCTTTGTTAAAAAGTTGATTGTTGATTGTTTGTGAATGCGCAGGGTGTGTGTGCAGTGTGTGTGGAGTGCTGGAAGCTACGGTAGTAAACCGGTGGAACGGGCGGAAGGCCAGGAGGTAATGGTTACTTTGGTGTGTATATACTGTTCTTCGGGCTTCGTGGTGCTCTTGTAGTGTGTTGCAGTGTATATTAGTTGGGGCGTACGGCTGTGGGCCACGGCCTCAAATAAATTTTATTGAAAGAATCCGTGTTTCAGCTAAACGCATATAGATTTAAACCAAACTAAACTTCGTTGTTAATTTCGAGGCCTCTGGCCTCGAAATTGGCAGCTAGAAACGGTAGAATGGCGTATTTATTTCGTAAATGCAGGCTTTCAGAGCTGAGTTGAATTGTTTTAAAGTGGCCAGCAACAATCGACTGCATGCATAACCCTTTGTTGCGCGAGGCCACAGACGTAAAAAAGGAACACGGATTACAAACAAACACGTCAAGTGTGCCATAAAAATAGGGTTATATGGTTGAAGTTACGTACTTTTACTTGTTAAAAGTTGTTACTTGTTATTTGTTTAAGTGCTGTTGTGTTTTACCAATCATATATTTAAAACGTAAAGTACAACAGCACTTAAACAGATGCAATCTCAACTGTAGATTTTATTATTTCAATTAAAAATCATCAATTTTGATTCGTGTACCTTTTATCAAGTAAAGTGTACGTAACTTCAATCATATATCCCCCTTTTTTACGGCACACTTGACGTTTTTGTTTGTAATATTTCATATGGTTGGCAACGCTGTACTACAGGTTTAGGGCAGCAACAGTTCCTATCGTGAGAGCGCGGTGCGAACACAATCGGATCTCGCTCGTCGTTGCATTAGCATTGAATTCAATGGGAATGTTGTGATATCATCTCGATTTGAGACTTTGTTACAGCACGCACGACACATAAAATAATTTAAACAGTGAAGAATAATAATTTATGGTTCCTCATGAGAGTGAAGGAACATAGTGAAGTCAGAAAATGTTTACTCCAGTAGAAATATTTTAAAAACGATTTAAAAACAAGATTCGTACTTAAAATATAAACGTCGTGCTTATGCAACACCATTTTCATCCTCGCTTACTGGTTGCCAGGCAACAACAAGTAACCCAGGCAAGCCATCCAAATTCAGCTGCCCAAAAGCCAAACAAACAAAATAGTTGTGAAATATTAAATTGAATACGTTTAATTTTTATTTTTATTAAGTAAAATAAGACGAATAAATAAATATAATCAAATAACCTCAAACATAAGTTAAAGATGATATAAAAAGAAAATAAATCAAACTATAAATAAAATTACATTTCACAAAATAATAATTTAATAAATTTTACCATATTCTTGTAGATAATTTTTTTCAAATACCATACAAAATAAAAATGAAAAAAAATCAAATCAGTCATCAACAAAAATAATACACTATTAGAAACACAAAAACGAAGTCGTTTGATGCTTAAGGTGAGTTTTAACTGATCCTAAGTCAAAACGGCAAAGGAACACAAAAAATAAACTTTCCTGTAAGGTTTCAGATGCTGTACTGTTGCTGTACTGTTTAATTCACGTGAACCCTGCACTCATCAAATGTTTGTACCATTTTTACTTTTGCATACGATAAATTAGCTACTGATTGGTGTATTCTATTTGGTTAAATGCTGGAATGTTTAAAAACTAATCTTCTTGAGGTCCATTAGCACAGCTCTGTAGATAATTTAGGGTTCGTGCGAGTGCTTGAAGACCTGGAAATGTACGCGTCGAGTGAAGGAGCGCAAACAACAGACTGAGGGAGGGAGTTCCAGGGTTGAACAACCCTTGCCGTGAAAAAGTGAAAGCGAAGTTTAGTCCGAGATACAGTGCCAGAAATACAGAGTGGGTGGCCACGAGTTCAGTTAATATTTGGAATGAGGGAAAGAACAGGCTCCACGTCAAGAAGATTGTGAATAAGTTGGTAGGTAAGTATCATGTCGCCACGATGAAAACGATTATGAATGAAGGAAAGCCCAAGTTTACGTAGGCGATCGGAATAAGGTAACGAACGAATAGTGTGACACCATTTGGTAAGGCGACGTTGCAATTTTCAAGACGATTAAGTGAGTAAAGATTGTAGGGACGACAAATTTGGGAGCAGTAACCAAAGACTGGGAGGAGAAATGTTCTATATAAAATTGCAAACAGGGAGGGTGTAAGGTTGGAGAAACGTTTCAGTACAAAATGGGCTTTGCGAAAGACTTTGGAGAGGACATTTTCAGTGTGAAGATTGAAATTTAGAGCGTTATCAATAAGGATCCCAAGGTCAGGGTGATTAGTAATAGGAGTGATTGGTTGCCAGAAAGATAGTAAGGAAAGTGAGGATTATTATTCCCAAGGTAAAGGACGTGACATTTATCAGTATGAAAAAGAAGGGAATTGATAGAGGCCCAGTGCGCAACATGTTGGATGTCTTGGATGAAAAGTGCTTGAAAATCTTGAAAAATGATATCTGTATCATACGTAGAGTTATGAACGGATACTAGACGATGTACCTGAAGAACACTGAAAAATTTAGCAAAGAAAGTGGTCGAGTGACTAGCCTTTCTTCATCTTTTTGGGTATAAAAAAAGTTTTGAAATTTGGGCTCTGGCTTTAATTGTATTTACGTGTATAATGGTTGGATACATCAGAAAGCTTTCACATGGGCTAAACAGTACAGCAACATTGCAGTATCCGAAACCTTACGGGAATGTTTATTTGCGTTCCTTTGGTCTTTTGATTTAGGATCAGGTAAACGTACCTTAAACATCAAACAAGGTAGTTTTAGTTTTTTAATTTTGTGTAACTAGTCAGGCTTCAAATTTCTATGTAGTAGCAGTTGTCAACGACTGATATAGTGGAAGCAATTTTTGACAATCACGCAGTTGCAAGGCGACCATAACCTACAATGGTACCCATGGAAAGGAGTTAGGGGAGAGGGGTAAATGGACGATCTAGTTTTAGGCGGAAACACAGGTTTCAGTAACACAAAATTCAGGTTATTGAGGTTTAAATACCGAGATTCTATATAAACCTGGCTCGCTTGGAAAATCGTGGGAGATGGCATTAGGTGGGGCATCGGATGAAAGTCTAACTAGAAAATCGTCTAATGGGATAATGGTCTAATGTCTCCCTAAATAAAAGATCTGGAGAATCCTCTAATCGGAATATTGAATAATGGATTATCATACAATGGAAAATGGTCTAGCTGGATAACAATATGGCTGCAGTTTCTGATATTATATGTACAGCCGCTGCGAGTACGGCAGCGCGAGCATGGCAGGAACGTTAAACGATTTTCCTTTATACGAACGTTAGACGATTTTCCGTTACTATATATCGTCTTCCAATTAAGCGATTTTCCAGTTAGACAATCATCCCCAGCACCACACTAACAGTAATCACATTCTTCACATTCGCAGTCAGAGGTTAGGCAGTTGGGAGTTGGGTTGTGGGTGGGAGGGGAAGGGGAGGTGAGGCAACGAAGATTATTTTTAGGTAAGTTTGTTCGTCCATCGACGCATGCATGCATGCTGATTGTCTAACCCACAACGTTTATTTGAACTGTTCTCGGCTTAAGTGGCTTTCTGAATTTTATTTTGCGTGAGAGGTAGCTCCGCAAATTTGGAAATTTCGTGGGGAAAGCATCTGCAGCCAACTTTGCCCGTTCACGTGGAATGTGAACTTAAACCCCTTTAACAGTGTTGACGAAATCCTTTTCAATAAATGCCTCCTACAATATAAATTAATGTTATACGATAATACACCTTTATTACTACGTGCTACAGATCATTGTTTAAATAGGTTGAACTAGCTTCTGTGGCCTTGCAGTGCTGGAAACACTGGTTCTCGTCAGACCCCCGAAGTTAAGCAGCATTGGGCTGAATTGATACTTGGGTGGGTGACCGTCTGGGAATCTGGCTGTTGCAGACATAGGGCGTTAGGGCTTCGGGCAGATGACCAGGAGTGGTTAACGCTCGTTAAACCCTTTGAACCCTTTGAACTAGCTTCGAAGTGTAGCGCACTTTTAACATCGTTGTATTGGAGTTTACGATCGCTCGTTGTGACCTGAATCTGCTTACTGTAGCATCTGATTCGTCTGCGCCAGTTTTACAGCCCGACTCTCAACAAGGTGTCGGCATAGTTATCTCCTTCTAACCACAAGACCACAAGGGCTCGTCACAAAATACGATTAGGCCAGCCGAGCGAATAAAATAAGAAAAAAAAACACGAAGGACAATGTGAGTTGCTTCCCCGCAACGAATTCCGCCAGGCCATTTCATGCTTCTTAGTTAAAACAAAAAATTTGCAAGAAGGTGGGTGGGAGGGATGAATAAACGCGAGTTTAGTTCCACATGCTAAAAAGAAAAGGTTGAAGGCCTTCCTAACAAATATGGCACAGTATGTAACCATTGAGGACTCTAATTCAACCCTGAAAGATATTTCTAGCGGTGTACTACAGGGTTCTGTATTGGGACCTTTTCTTTTTCTCATATATCTTAATGATTTTTCCTGCAGCTCTAAAAACTGTGAGCAAAGCAAATTTGCTGCTGTTCTGAACGAAAACACGGTTTCTCTTCTACAGAAAGAGATTGATGGTGTGGAGGGTTGGTCAAATTATTTGCAACTTCCAATCTCCAGCAAAAAATGTGTTTCTTTCCATATTGGTAATAAAACTCAGTCCCACCAGTATACATTAAATCATCATGCCCTACCAAATGAAACCACGGTAAAAACTCTCGGAGTTTGGTTTTCATCTAATCTTAAACCGTCCGACCACTGCGATAGGATTGTAAATAGCGCCTAGAATCGCTTACACATCATCAAACGTGTGTTCATCTCTGGAGACATGAAGATTAAGGTTTCGGCATTCAAGGTGTATGTGCGCCCACTGCTTGAGTATGCTTACCTCCTTCGTGACATTGACCACATGAAATCTGTCCAGCAGAGATTTACCAAAACCCTGCCAGGCCTTTCACACCTTCCTTATGCTGCGCATCTAGGGTAGGTCCGACTTGATTCCCTCGAGCTCTGTCACCTGAAGGCAGATTTAATCCTGACCTTTAAAATGGTTCGTGGTTTTCTTTTAATTGATATCTCACGTTTTAACTTGTCAACGAATACGTGAACTCGTCGCCACTGTTTCAAGCTGACCAAACCCCCTGCCCGGTTGGAGATTCGCAGATCCTTCTTTGTAGTGAGGGTAATCGAGCCCTGGAACTCTCTACCAGAGTTGGTGGTTTCAGCTCCATCTGTGGGCTCGATTCCGACATCGGCTTGAGGAGGTTGACATGAGGCGCTTCCTTAAGAGTCCTTTTTTAATGTCGGACCGGGGTAAGTGGCATTTCTGAATAAGGCGCTATGTAAGTGATCTGGGGGCGAACTGGGTAGCTGGTTCGAATCCGGGTCATGCCACTCCGACGAAACGTAAGTGCATAAAGGTGGCTCACTGAACTACGTTATTTCTTTTGTATGATTTTCGCTGTTGGCTTATTTTCAATTTTCCTTAATATTGTTTCCAGCGATTTATGTCTATTTATAATTACTTGAACAGGAGTCAAGTAATATTGCTCTGAAAAGTGGTCGAGTAACGATGTTCAATTTCAAGCCTTCAATACTCGAGTGTGTGGACATTATTGTATTTATTTTATGTTAATGAGGTGTTTGGGGCTCTCAGCCAAATCTATTGTAACCACTCTTAAAGCTCAGACAAACCCCGATCAATTTGTGTATAAGTTTGTAAAGGCTCTAGGCCAATATAATTAGATTTGAAAATGTTAGTTTTTGTTTGTGGTTTTTTTTTATTGATTTCGTTTTATTTATTTTCTTAATATAGGCCTGTAGTTGGTTTGCTAGTTGACTATAAATAGTCGTGTCAGTTGCTTGGCTCTACAGTTTAGCCTTTTATTTTCAGAAAAATGGACCATCGTTGTGCAGCCAAACCCTGCCACCAGAGACAGTGTCATACCGACAGACCCTTCATTTGAAACGTTTATTCGAAACGTGTATACAGGGGTAAGGATTGTGTGGACGAGTTTTTTAAGTCAATTGAACACGAATATGACGTCATTAGGTATGTCAATTCTGAAACTGTGTTAATGGTACTCAGTGACGATTATTATTATCTTAATTTTGCTTCAGTGACTCATCGCGATAAGCAGTTTGTAAACAATCCATTTGACAGCAAGGTACGAGACCATTGTCACCTTACTGGGTGTTATAGAGGGCTTGCGCGCAACAGTTGTAATCTTATGTATAAGTTTAAAGATGAGTTTCTAATAGTATTGCATAATTAAAAAAACTATGATGCACATCTAATCGCCAGGGGCTTAAAGTATTTTATCAATCAAAAAATTTCTGTCATTCCACAAAACACCGGCCATTTTAAAGCTATCAATGTATGACCCTTTAAGTTTATGTACTCATATCTTTTTCATCATCTCTGGGAAATTTAGTCAACTCTGCAACCGAATTCTCCCTTTTAGAACATGTATTTCCCACTACTCACCATTTGTTGAAAAGGAAAGGAGTGTACATCTATGAATACATAACTGATTTTAGTAAGTTTGAGGAAACTCAGCTTTCGCCCAAAGAGGCTTTTTTTTCGAGTTTAACCAATAAACACATTACAGACGAGAATTATTCGTATGCTCATACCATTTGGGATGATACTAATTGTACTACGTTAGGTCTTATTATGACTTTTACGTTTTAGTAGATGTAACATTGTTGGCTGACTGTTTCGAGCACTTTAGAACCATGTGTATGAGACGGTATCGTTTATATCATTGTCATTTTTACACCTTGTCGGGATTAAGTATGAAAGCTGCCCTTTGCATGACTTGGGTTAAATTAGAGTTGTTGACTGACGTTGACATGTATATTTTATCCACCCAAAACCAAAACTGGTATAAGAGCAGCCGCCAAGTTTCCAAAAAAGGTCGGCCTTTCAAAGTAGTGATGTCATTCAACCAGAGAAAGGCCGCCAAGGTTAATCATATTAGCCAAGTTAATCGCACCTACTAATAGTTCAAAAGTTAAATGAAAACTAGAAGATTGCTACTAGCGGTAGCAATCTTCAAGTTTTCATTTAACGTCCAAAGTATTATTCCGTGCGATTAACTCGGCTAATAGGATTAACCTTGGCGGCCTTTCCCTTGTCGAATGATATCACTACTTTGAAAGGCCGGCCCTTTTCGGAAACTTGGCGGCTGCTCCTATACCAGTTTTGGTTTTGGGTGGATATCACAACTTTCATAGGCCTGTGAATAGAAAGAATTCCACTGTCTAATAGTTACCTCTACCTTTTTTGTCTGGAGTGTCTATAAATTTTGTAATTCATAATATTTACGTTTGTCATAGCCCAATTAGCTGTTACACCAGCCAAATGGACAAGGTTTGGCTTATTGTATGCCCATGTTTCACATGCTTAAGTTTACTTAACCCAATTTTTGAGCGTACTGGCTAACAAACGCTGATTTTCATTCGCTTCGCTAACTCAATCAGCACATCCCCCTTCACTTGGCCCTCCCGAGGTTAACGTTAATCATTCAATCATGAACACATACTACAAACTCACAGAAGGGTAAATGTTCACACAGCTCTAATATTCTGGTGGTAGACGAAGATTACTAAAACTAATCAACTCACCAGCTGTTTAAAATTACTCGCATTTACACTAGACTGCAAGAACAGTAAGTCTACATAAAATAAAATGGCCACGTCATGTTATTGAGGACACTTTCTCCATAAAGAACACCTTCCCACCTGTGCTGACGATGTGCATTTTGTTTCCTAATCTTCTTTCCAGCAAAATCATCCCTTTTATCGTCGTGGGGCAGATAATTCAGTTTGGATTTGTGTACTGTAAAAAAAAGACCAAACCTTTGTAATAAAAGATAAAGATATTCTGTCTCTTAGTGAACCACCTATTTGCAAAAACAGTGCATTTTGACAATTAAGTACTGAAACGATAAGCGTGTAACACTTAAGCATGATATAATCTACTGTTGGATGACAATACGAACAATGGTTACAACAATAATTTTCACTTACGAGCCACTTCAAGGCCACGTGCTTTAGCTGCAACCCCCATTTAAAAAAAAGACACTTCCCTATTTGACGCTTTACCTGTCTCCCGAAATTTAGATCTGGCAACTTTCCTTAATGAGCTGTAGATGTGTCTTTATACCATATGAGAATTAACATGGGAGCCTGGTGATTAGCTAGTTACTAGTTACTAGTCACTAGTCACTAGTTACTAGTAACACTCAACGTTATTGAGGGCACATTTTCTCCATAAAGAACACAGTCCCACATTTTCGTGTTGAGGTTTTCTTTGTTACTGGACCCAAGACACCTGATTCAGACGATTTGCAAAGATTTCTGCTGCATGGTGAATTTACACCAGTATGCTGAAATCACGTATAGGCTAAGTTGGTTTCAGTTAAAAGACACAGTCTGCTAGTGAGCCGCCATCTGACAACAATTACACTCTTAACAATTATGCTCTAACAATTAAGCTCCAACAACAATAAAACGTCTACTTGGAGGCGACACACTAGCGTGTGTCTAGATTTTCTAAGGGTATACGAGGTGGTGTTTCCAGTATTTCCAAACGCTATGCCAAAGCAAATAGCCCGCTATTACCTGAGTTTGACCCATCGTCACCAGTTACGTATATAATATATTATGATGCAACGAATCTGTATGCCTTTGTTTGAGTAAGCCGTTACCTTATTCAGATTTTAGGTGGCTAACTGAAGGTGTCTACCCAAGATGTACTTAGTTTGCCTGAAAATAGCACAACTGGATATTTGTTACAGATGGACCTCCAATATCCCGATAATTTACACGATGCACATGCCGACTATCTTCTAGCAGCTGAAAACATCGAAATAACATGTGACATGTTGTCACCTTTTAATGCTAACCTAGCTCCACCTAGTACCACCACCTCATGTAAACTTGTCCTTCATTTAGGTCCACGTAAAGATTATGTCTGTTACCATAGAAACCTAGTTTATTACATGAAGCATGGAATGGTTTTAACTAAAATTACAAAAGTTTACATCAAGTTTACAGAACGTGCGTGGCTTAAGCCTTACATACATTTCAACACTGCGAAGAGGAAGGCTGCTACGACGGAATTAAAAAAAAACCTGTACACATTTTTTTGAACGTGGTGGGTCTGGAAAAAAGGCAGGGAACGGAATTCAACAGATTATTAAAGGGAGTTGGGACGTATGATGATTATTTAACCAGTTTACACCAGCACGAGACTTTTTCTTATGAATAAACATTAATAAGAAGTTTAAAGCACTAAATTTTCAATGTTCTACAGAAAAAAAAATTGAACTAGCTTGTTTTGACTCGAAAAGGGTCATTTTTGTAGACGGGGTCACGACCCTGCCGTATCACCATTACAGTCTAAGGATACCCCTTTAATTGACTTTGTAAATATTGATCCGTCCGTTGGTTGGAACGTAGCTTTAATAAACTCATTAAAAGGAAGTTGAGTCTCTAATTACTCGTTATTGAATAAGTTGTTCGCATTAGGCGTGTATACATTCTTCTCAAGGTTATTGCTATGGGCGTTGATATACAATTATCCTATTAAACAGTCCTGCTGATGGAACGTTCTATTTGTGAAGAACGAAAACGGGAGAGGAAGTCAGAGAGAGAGTGGCTGCAGGATGGTATGGTATAGTGTCCACAGTCAGTGACTCTTACTAGTTTAATTTTAGGTGGAAGTGAACGAAAATGATTTTTTTATGTGTGATATAGAATAATTACCATAAGTAAAACCTTTACATGAGTCTCATGTACTGTTGACACTCATTTGACGTTTGGCCTTATGATGTAACGTGTCTGGGAGGGACTGAAACCAAAATTGACGCCAATTTGGGAGACAGACATCTTGGATTGACCAATGGGTGCCACCATCTTAGTCGTGCCATCATTTCCGGTTGGTCACGTGACCTATGATGTCACTTCCGGCCCAGCCTGCTACATAATTACACAACTGTTATTTCACGGTTGTCAGGGGTAACCAAACCGTATTTAAGAAATTGAGCCAGCATGCAAAATCAGTTAGCCTTCAAGCCAGCCACCCGGCTGGTCCTCCTCGATTCCTGCTAGGTCCGCTAGTTAGGTGAATTTCTGCTACTAAGCCTTTTATGAACCCTTAGTTAGAATTGGCTTCCAGGGTAGGCCCAAAGTAGGCTGGTTTAGTGGCCCTAGAATCTCCCACTCAGGCTAGACCTCTCTACCACTTACCTATAGTTTTCGTCAGATGCTGAGGTTCCTTTGTAACAACACGCTAACAACAACGTTGTCTAGAATAAAGATTAAACTCGGATATTGTCTGTTAATCTTAAATATCTTTCGTAATTGTTCTGACACGAAATCCCCCGCCATTGGATTTATAAACGTTAAAATACCATATTAGAAAATGTTAGTTAACTCTTAGTACAAATTACCTGTTTAAACTAACCTAATTCAAATATAAAGTTAGTATAGCTTATGTTACAAAGTATCAGTTTCAGTTTCAACAAACCTACAGCCTAACAATGTCATGAGAAAATAAACAACATACACATAAACACTTCAACTTTCAATTTACATAATTCATTTACAGTTATAATAAAGTGCTACAAACACTGTCCCGGATCTAAGTTCAGTGAAAAATCCTTCTTCATGATCCGTTTCATGATCCGTTTCATGATCCGTTTAAGCTAGTACGTTTTGCGTTAAAACATTTTCTGCGAATTTGTACCCAAGCAAATACACTAATTCCTCATACCTCGTTTAACTCGTCTCTTACAAAATTTGTGTTATGAGTGTATTGTTTCAAACATGAATTACCTCCGTTCCTAGGTAGTTCAATGGCGGATTTTGAAAGTCTGCAACTGAATATGATATTTTAACAATTCTGGACACAATTCTGTCACAAGCCCAGGCTCAGGCTCCATCACTACGTCACAAATGGCTTTCAATTCTGCTTCAAAAGCACTAATGGTACCAGTTTTTTTTTTTTCTGGTTTTCCAGATTATTGGTACTGTGCCCAGGAATATTACATACCTCGTTATAGATTTCCACTTCTTACAAGAGCGCCGGGCTGCACTTGGCTGTGCTCGTAAAAAATATATTTTATCTTGGCCATAGTGCAAACCATAGTTTGCAATACCCTTAAAATGCCAAAGCAATCGTTTCAATGCACACATGTTCATAGGGCATGGATCTTGATTATACGAGCTAGGTTTGTTACTTGGAAAGATAAACGTGCTCTAGTATAATAATTGACCAAGTAAATTAGAGCTCATAACAGCTCCTGATAATCAGTTTTGTTGGTGATAGGTTTATGATATTCTTCATAAAGCCTCTGCCAATCATAACTGTCGGAAACTCCCTACCTAAAAATAATAATAAGATTATTTTGCCGGCCCTCCTGCCTGGCCAGCTGAAAATTGTTTCTATTGTCCGGAGGAAATATATTACCTGTGTTTTTATTGCATTCCTTTCCTGAGGGATGCTTTCTCCTGGAGGTTTCTAGACTCTTTTGATCCACCCACTCTCGCAACCCAGTGCGCATATGCGACACACTCCTCGTCTATATAACACAGGCTCGTTCATGCGGCTGCCATCTTTTTTCCCTTCTCGTTCAGTCATGGTGGTGACACAAGGGGGAGGTAGGGCGGGTACAGGTAATGCATGTTTCCTCCAGGCAATAGAAACAGTTTTCAGCCGGCCAGGCAGGAGGGCTGGCAAAATACTCTTTCTATTGCCCTTCGGAAACATAAATTATCTGTGTTTTTATTGCATTCATCAGACCTCGTTCACTCTGGTGGTGGCTGCCACCGTGACGGGTGCCCTAGAGATGCGAGGTGGTTCCCCCAGAGTCAAAGACTCTGTGATTTCCTTTGAATGGATAATCCGGAGAGATGACTCCAAGTTGGAAACATCGAAAACATTTTGCAATTTATTTGGAGCCCTTTCAAAGTGATGAGAAACGGGTGAATACCTGGACGTCGGTGGCTGGTCTTGACTTTCGCTGGACATTCTTGCGGTGTTGATAGTTTCAGATGACGTGTTAATTGAAGGTCAAGTGTTGATTGAAGGTCAATTGTTGATTGAAAGTTAGGTCTAGTGTTGATTGAATACTAGGTGTTGATTGAAGATTCCGGTGTTTGTTAGGGTATTCAGGTTGATTGTGATGTCGACTGTTGATTGAAAGTTGATAGTTGGCTGGAAAAAGTTCATTGCGGAACAGGTTCATTGGGTTTTGTATCTTTCATTTCCATCATAGACAGGGATAGTGGAGATGATGGAGCTTATGATAAAAAATTTGATCCGTTTCAGGATGAAGTGTGTTTACGGATTTTGTCTTGGGGACGCTTGGGTTAGTGATGTTATTTTTTAGTGAGACATCTCGGTGTTTTTTTTTTTGGTGTGATGGTTCATAAAAAGGGGAGACTCCTTTCTTTTCTTGCTTCAAAGTTTGTCTCTTGTAGTTGTCTCAAAAGGTTGGTGTAGATTTTATTTCCTTTTCTGCTTCGGGTTGATTGGTTTCGGTCCCCAAGCTTGGGTTTTTAATTCTTTTTTATTTTCTTGGTCTTTACTTGAGATGGTTATGGCTTTGTGGTGAAGTTGAAAGCGAACCCTTTGGCTTTGGTTCTGCATGATAGACATGGTACTGACCTGGTTCTGGTGTTGGAGTTTTGTTTTATATTTGGTGTGGCAGGCACGAATAATTCATTGTCGTCGTATTGCCAGATTAATTAAGATGAAAACCTTTCTTGTGGCAAGTTGGCAGTTACGGATAACCAGTCCTTCATTTGGACATCATTGGTGGGAAATGGCTGCTTGGTTATGGTAGTTGAAGAATCCGATGCTTGGTCAAGAGGAACGTTAGGTGTTGGCGGAGTCACAGCTTCCGGCGAAAAATATCGGGGATAGATCGGTTTGGATGAAGAAATTCTTTTCTTATGTGGAAATCTTGGTGATTTCTTGTATTGACGTTTCCATGACCTTGAAATGTTGTGTTGAAGGACTAGCCAGGCGTTTGGAGGTGTAAGTGGTGTTGAAAACTTCTCCGTACTTGTGGTTTGGGTAAAGTTGTTGATAATGGCGTCTTGTTCATGTACTTTTAATGTTAGTTGATCGTTGGCTGCACAAATTGAAGATACGTGGCCGCAGATGACACCTAGGGTCTTGTGCAAACCAGTGAGGTTTTCCATGAGTCTTTTCTTTTGGTGACTGGAAAGGTGTAAGCCTTTTGAGACTTTGTTTCTGAGTTCTTGCAAGGAGACTTGTTCCGGTGGGGAGCAAGGAGAGTTGGTTTCGTTTAACTCGACCATTTTGTTCTCGGTTTCGTTTTGGGGAACTTGGAGTGTTACGCTGGTTTCAGGTGATTTGGGAGTTACCGCGGAATTGCTTGTAGTCTTGTCATTTGTGGATAATTCCGGGGATTCCATGAAAATGGGGAGTGTTCTTTGAGTCCTTTCAATGTTCGTGGTTGTGCAGGTTTTGCTGGTGAAGGGGTAGCTGAGCATGGTGTCGATGAGGATATTGGAGACAGAATGTCCGACAAGCGGGTGGAGTTTCCAGGCGTTGCTGGCAGATTTGAGGAGTTTTCCTGAATTTTTTTCTCGTGTATTTGCATTTTTCTAGCTGAACTTTTCCTTCTCATCCGGAGAATTTTAGCCCAACGCTTTGGAGAAATTTCCTTGCAATAGGAGCAGGGGCGACGATAATAATTGCAAGTGCGGTGATGAGCACAGGCAGGATGTGGATCCGTTTTCTGTTTTTCAGAGATGATTCCGGCACATTTACATGTTTGGATTTCTTCGTCACGAGCTAGTGACAGGTTTCTCGTGAGTCTTGCATCAGTTCCCATGGGTGATCCTGACTTGACTTTGGCTCCTCTTGTTTTCGGCATGGTTGCGAAATGGGAACACTTTACGTGTCGGAAAGAACAAAGCGGTGCTTTGCGACGATGTTTCCCGCTTTTTTGGCCCCGCTGGGCATTCTGGGAAGGTTGATGAGGGGGTTGGCATTGAAGGCTTCTCGGTTGCGTGGAGAAGCCCCACATTTTAGGGCTCTTGCGTATTTTTTTTTTTTGGTTGTACAGTGATTTCCATCTTGTAATGGGAGAAAACTTTTGCGCAGATCATCTAGGTGGCATTTGTAGTGCTTTATTGTTGGGAAGTGTGCATTCTTTGGAATGTTTTCTGCTTGTTTGGAAGTTTCCTTGAGTTTTCTTTTTTTCTTTTTTGATTGGTTAGCCAGTCAGTCTGACAGTTCGTTGGTTTGTCCGAACGTTTTCTTGTGTTGTGGCTTGCTTGCTTGTTGGCTTAAGGCTTTTCGTTAATCCGTTGGATCGTTCGGTTGCCTGCTTGGGTGTCGAAGAGTTCTTTTTTTTTTAATGGTGATTAGCTTGGTTCCATATTGGGTTGACATCGTCTTGTTTGTTTAGACGTTTGATTGTGTGTCTATACGGTGGATTGTGTGTTTTGTTTTCTTGCTTTTGTGCTTGTGTTGCATGTTCGTCTTGTTGCGTTTTTGATTTTTGGTTTGCTTCTTTGCATGGTAGCTTGCTTGCTTGTAAACTTGCTTTTGCCTGATTGTTCGCTGGTTTTCTTGCCTGTTGTTAGTTTTTGTTTTGTTCCTTCCATTCATGCGTGTTTGCATGTGTGCCTCTTGTTGATTGTTTGAAACTTTACTAATGACGTATCTTGGCAAACGAGACGGGATGATGACTTGACTTTGAATGCTTGCATGAGTAGCGGGTCAAGCTGTCGGGACAAGCTGTCGTAGATAAGCTGTCCAATTCTTGGCTTTTATCCTTTAGATTTTAGTCATTGCGTGAGTGTGAGTCACGAATGAGACGAGGCGACAATGATCGTCTTGATCTTCCGGTTGTGAATACGAGCTGTCCTCCATAATTGTTAGGATCTTGGTTTCAAACGTTTGAAAACTTTACTCATGACATGAGTGTAAGTTACAAACGGGGCGATAGGACGGCGGATGTCTTTACTTTAAATTCATGTGTGAGAAGTGGATGATGGACGAGACAAGTTGCCGTAGACAGGCTGTCTGATTTTTGGCTTCAGTTCCTTGAAAATGCAGTCATAACGTGAATGTGAGTTCCAAATGTGACGCCTCTTGACTCTTGACTCTTTAGCTTTATGCATGAGTTGAGGATGATATTCGAGGATAGGCTGTTTGATTTTTGGCTTCTTTGCTTGCTTGTTTTCTTGTATGTTCGGTTGGTTGTAAGTTTGTTTACTTGATTGTCTTGTTTGTTCTTTTGCTTGTGAAGACTTTGGACATTGCATGAGACTTTGGACATTGTATAACTTGTGTTATACAAAGTGCAGATCGTCTTGCTGTTCGTGCTGTTAGCCTGATTTGTGTGTTCCAGATCAGATCAGTTGCTTGAGACCAGCTGTCTAAGCTGAGGCTTTGAAGGTCGTGACAATGTGCTTGTTTTGACTTGGCTTGTGTTGATGAGCTAAATTCGTTAAGTTGAAGAAAGTCTTGATTCCGTATTTGAAGATTGTCTTTAGTTGCTGTGAAGGGGGGAGGGGAGAGATTTCGTGCAATTTCTTTCGCTATTCCCCCTTTATTTATTTTTTTGAGTTCCTTGGTCTGTGTCTAGGGATTTGATGAGACAGAAGCTGAAGATTGTGTTGACTTGAAGTTGTTCGGCTGTTGTTCTGGTGTTGTTGTTTGATTCATCAACTGGTTGATGATCCGTATTGAAGGTTAAACGTGATTTTCGGATGGAAGCAGCTGTCTGGAAATGCAGGAATTTTCCGTCTTCGTTTGAAAGGAAGGCGATGTTTGTCTTGTTTTTTTTTTTTAAGAGATTGGGACGGGGCTCAAGTTTTCCCGGCGGGAGACGTGAGCGAGCCGTGTCATGATGAGGCGATGCGGTCAGCTGGGGAAGAATGCGTTGACAATCGGCTGGGACCCTGGGCGAAGCTAGCAGGGGCGAAGGCGAAGCAACGCCGGTGGCGAAGGCGAAGCAAAGCTGTGGGCGAAGGCGAAGCTAAGTCGTGGCGAAGGTGGAGCCAGTTTTGGGCTGTAGAGGCGGGTGGGTGTCAGTGCAGCTTACTTCGGTGCGAAGCCGTTCACAGAGACGGCAAAGGTAATGGGAAGAGATACCAGTTTGCAATCCATTTTAGTGGTCGTCCCGGATGGGCTTCGGCAAAGCCGTGTCTTGAAGCAGTGAAGGTCGGGGCAAAGCGGCAGGAAGGCCAAGTGCCGGCCGGCGAGGTGTATGAGTTCCTTTCTTTGGTTGTCAGGTTGGCAGAGCACAGCTGTGGTCGGGTGAGGTGTGTGAGTGTGTAAGATGCGAGTGTGCCGGACAAGAAGATTGAGAGACGGTAGGTGTCAATCCAGATAGGGTGAAGCAGCCATGGCAGGGGCATAGGCGAAGGCTTAGGCATATGTGAAGGCGAAGGCGAAGCTGGATACGAGAAAGTGCGAAGCGACCGTCGCGGTCGGGTGGAGTCAAAAAGATGGCAGCCGCACGAACGAGCCTGCATTATATAGACGAGGAGTGCGTCGCACATGCGCACTGGGTTGCGAGAGTGGGTGTATCAAAAGAGTCAAGAAACCTCAAGGAGAAAGCATCTCTCAGAAAAAGAATGCAATAGAAACACAGGTAATTTATGTTTCCGAAGGGCAATAGAAATAAAACTTTTTAAATTCAGTATCCACTGACAAAAACCTCCCCTCCTACCGAAAAAGGAAAGTTTTTGAAAAAAAATATTAGCTAATATGAAAACCAATTTCTCTCCCCCACCACTCATCACCACAAATAGTTAAAATTCAGCACTCACAATGTTATGGTAAATGCAACGAAATTGTGGGTATTTTTCACAATACAAATACTAAAAGTTCAAAAGGAGGGGAGCTGCCGCAATTGTAGGTGTCAGGGCTCCGCCATGGCATTAATGTCGGAGCTCCGAAGTCTGGAAATTGCTAAAAATCTTGGTCGAAATTTTTTTGCATTGCGTTTACCAAGGTTGTTACGAGTGCTTACCAGTCGGAGCGCATCTTTGTCACATATAATTTCCTGGTATTTGGCGAATATCAGTTTAATACCAGAGATCAGCCTACATTTTAAAATTCTGTGTTCATATTTTTTTTTCATTTTTCCTTTTCTTTTTTTTCCGTTTCTTTTCTTATAATTTGGCAAATATCAGTTCAATCCCAGATTTCCGGCTGATATTTTTCGTCAATTTTTCGTTTTACTTTTGTGTTCGCATTTCTTTTCGAACCTTTTTTCCTTTTTTTTCAGGGGGAGGGGGAAGATTTGCCATAAGTTATTACCATTAACAAATTTTCATTCTTAGTGTTTTTCGGCAGTCAGTTTCCGGCAGTTATGATTGGTGTAGATTTTTTGTTCTTTGTTTTTTGCTTTGTTCTGCTTTTGTACTTTTTTTTGAATGGGTGATATTTTCCGGGGGAAGTCGGTATTGGGGGGATATTTTCTCAGTGGATATTTTCCGGGGGGGGGGGGATTGAATGGGGGATATTGACAGGGGGGATATTTTCTGGGGGCTTTCAACCTGGGGAATATTCGCCTGCTACCAAAAAAAAGGACCCCAAAAGAAATTTCGGGAAAAATGGGGCAATTTAGGGCTTGTCCCTAAAGCCTGTTTACCTTAAAACCACTACTTGAACGTAGACATTAGTTTACCAAGATGTCAGTAAAGGTTCAGTTATCAGAGTTGGGACAGAAAACTTGGTGGCAGTCATTTTGGCTTAAATATCACTACTTTGTATGGTGAAAACCTAATGGGCTTGATAGGTACCTTTATCCTTATGGGGGTTTTGTATGATATCTCCCCTTCAGATTGTTTTATGGGTTTGCTTTGGTGAAAATATTGGTAGTACACTCCTTATGAAAATGTTATTGTAAATAGTTTTTTGAACAGCCTAAAGAAAATTGTAACTTTGGTAAAATTAATGGTCGCTGATTAATTATACTTCCAATGTAGTGCCAGTTGCATTGCATATGATTGTAAAACAGAAACAAGTGATTTTGATGTTTACACTGAAGGGAGTCAAACCAACCAGGGTTATCTGCGTCACTGTAGATCAAACAAGTGGTAGTGTTGTTGTTGTTGTTGTTGTTGTTGTTGTTGTTGTTGTTGTTGTTGTTCATAAGGGAGTAAACACAAACCGGATTATCTGCCCCGCTGTAGAACAGGAGAGGGAAAATTTAGGTCAAATTACACAGTTTGGGCTCGTGCTCCCTAAAAGCAATATCAAACACTTATTTTATTTTTGATTTTAGGGAGCACGACCCCAAACTGGGTTATCTGATCCACGACGATGAGAGGAACGAAACAAGTGAGTTAGGACACATGCTAGTGTGTCGTCTGTCAAGATTATCCAGTTAATGTACAGTCCCGTTCAAAAGTAAATGTCCACGTCCATGCTATCGACAACAATGGCTTGTGTTATACCTGTTGTCTGAGTAGCAGGTGCTTTGCTCGTGATAGCGGGTATTGTTGTACGCCGCCACACAAATCTATGGTTCGCCGTCAAGCTCTTAAATTAACTTGCAAAATTGTTTGAAGTAAACTCCCATTGTAGAACCCGTTTGCTGCAACTAACTTGTTTGGTTAGCTACTAAGCACTAAATTATTTCTGTTTGAAACAAGATTAGACTCTGCAGGAGGACAGAGCGAATACAGTAGTTTAAAGTCAATCCTCTCCTTTAACTTTACTTTGAATCTCGTGCAAAGAAATTCCGTTTCTTTTTCGGTCGATTCTCAGATGTCAATCAAACATTTGCCGTATCTTAGCAAGAAACTGTAGGCTCTGATGGTGAAAAAATAGTGTTAAAAATTACCAGCTTGTCATTATTAAGTAAATATGATCCCGTCGTTGTATCCGGGATTATTTAATTATTCGTCTTCTATACAACAGTAGCTTCATTGCTCTTAATTAGGCATTATCTTTTTTCCACGGGGAGGGGGGGGGGAGAATTATTCTAATAAATGCATGCATGATTGAAATGTTTAATTGTGTTGAAACGATGAATTTCCCGTTTTAGCAGATACGTCTGCGAATGGTTGGCGGGGAGGGGGGGGGGGGCATAAGTGGTAAACATAGCCACGGAAAATAAATTCCAGTTTAAATTAGAAAACAAAAACGAGCTCGTTTGAGGTTACAGTAAGGTTTAACTGATCCGAAGTCAAAACAGCAAAGGAACAGAAATAAACTTTCTTGTAAGGTTTCGTATACCGCAGTGTCCCTGTGCTGTTTAGTCCACGTGAAACCTTAATGCTGTATTCACATGTTTTTGCAGTTTTTACTTTACAACACGATATGTCTGATTGGTTCATTCTACTTGGCTAAACGATATCGCTGAACAATCGTAAAAAAACAGTCTTAGTGTGCTTAGTACAGACCTACAGATTAAGTAATTCAGGGGTGGTGCGACTCCTAAAATCGTGGAAATACCGTTAACAATAAAAATAAAATACCAGTCCTGAAGTCTTGAATACGAAATCTTGAAAAGTGGTAATGCATGATGAAAAGAAAGGATGAACGGAAAGGAGACGACTTGACTTGAATAATACTGAAAAATTTAGCCACGAAAGGTAGACGAGTGTATAGCACTATACTAATCTTACAATAATATTGAAACTTGGGATATGGTTTAATTTTTTTTACGTGTCTAATGGTTGATAAAAGCTGTAAGGTTTCACGTGGACTAAACATCACAGGGACCATGTGGTGTACGAAACCTTGCAGGAAAGTTTATTCGTGTTCCTTTTCTGTTTTGACTTCGGATCAGTTAAACCTTTTTTAACATCAAACAAGTTCGTTTTCGTTTTCTAATTCGTGATACTTTGACATACCAAGTTGGTTTTCTGTACTTGTTGCAAATGCACTGAAGTTTGCTCGCTTCGCTCGTTCATTCAGTGCAAGTCTTTCGTTTGGAAGTTGGTTTGTCCGCAGCTCTCTTTCTAGCTAGGGACTACTAGTGTTAACCTTTCGAAAATAAAGCGTCTGCAAGTTAAAAAAAAAATCTACCCACTGCAGTCCATAATGTTAGTTCCATCGTTCTCTTCATTTGTTTTATACATAGTTAAACTGGTTAAAAAAAAAACAGTATCCATAGTATAACCTGTTTAAATCTGGTCTTTTACAGCTTCGGAGTTCTGAAAAGTCACAACGAAAATAAATACGTATTATCATACTGTATTACAATACGTCTGCTATCATAATATAGAATAGACACGAGTAAATAAAAGGCAATACTCAAACTTGGAATACACAATAGATCATCCAGTTCAGCGCAGAAATACATTTTATTTTATTTTAAACAATTTTTTGGATGAATAAACACTTAAACAAACCTACAATTAAAACAAAACTGTTTCATCTTTGCCAGAAATATAACTATCTTTGCCAGACTACAACCAAGTTATTTGCCGTGAGAAGTTGTGATATAAGTCATACACTTAATTTCCCAGATTAATGCTTTAGACATTAAATGTAAAATTCTGTCTTTCACAGTCCCAGTCGGGGTAGTTGTCGTTTCTTTCTTTCGATCAGCTTAGTCATCGTGTATCTTCACCAATGCCAGTCTTTAACGCAGACTGTCTGCTTCGTTAACAGCTTACCTTCTGATTTATTGTTTATTTATTGAAAAATTGAAAATTGGTTAGTAAGAAATTTTAACTTTTCGCGTTTTTCCTTTGAACGATTGGTCTGTGGAATTACAGATTAATCGTTCAAAGGAAAAATGCGAAAAGTGAAAATTTCTTATTGATCAATTTTTAATTTCATATCACAATTTCAACTAGTAAAAATTAGGCAGGAATTATAAAGCACTTTTAATGAAGGCACGCCAATATGTGCTGGCTCATGAGTTCTGCCACTCTCCAGCCACAATGAAATGAAAGTCGTGTAGGTTAGTTGATTTAAGTATATAAAGGAGTAGCAAAAAGCTAAAGGATTTAGAGACATTAATCAAACGAAATAGGATGAGTATCAGGTGAAGGCAACATCGTTACGTAAAAAACGAATTGATCATTCATACTTTATAAATTAATAACAACATGAAGTCTTTGTTTTACCGTATTTGTTAGCTAGTTCAACAAAGCATTTCGTTGCTTATTTGAATGGTTTGGTGCGCCATACACGAAGCTCGCTGCAACAATACCACGTTCTAGTACGCAACTGCGTACATTCCAGTCATTCTTGAAGAGCGAGAGGCTATTGTTTAAATTTAGTATAGGCTTGGCCATTTACTTTTGAATGGGACTGTACAGTTAACAATAATGTTAACGTCCGTTCTATACAGACAAAATATATATGAGCATGGGTTCCTGTTACAAAAAAAAAACGCCAGTCTGGTGTAAAAGAAGCTGTAGAAAGCCTTTGCTGAAACACTGATATATAATGACATGACTTGGACAGTTGATGCCAACAATTAGATTCCAGTCAAAGCCATTAAAATGAACTTGAAATCCGATAATCTGAACTTGATGGGCGAAGTGCTAGCTCACTTCTACATTCCGTAAATTCATTGTTTCAAAGTTGTAGTGCTCGGTTGTGGTCTTGACATTGTTGCTCCTCTGCAAAGCATCACGTTTGCATAACAATGAGAAAAAACACTATTGTTCAAACTCTCCCCTTAACGAAACCGACCGGTTTTTTTGCACAATACTGTATTTCAAATTTGCTAAATAGCATTTTAAAGCAGCTGATGTACCAGATATTAAGCAAATTGGAATATTACTCGCCATTATTGATAAAAAGATTTATGCTATTTTGCGCAATCTGTTTGCACCAGAGGATTCCGTACATCCAGACACACGCTAGTGTGTCGCCGCTAAGTAACAGTAGACCATCCCATTGTTGAGATCCGATTATTAAAAAATTGAATGTTAATGATAAAAAGGCGGCTCACTAGCAGACATATGTCTGTTAACTGTAAGCGACTGAAAGCTTATTTTGGCATGTTGAGGATAAATCCCAATGCGACAGAAACGTTTCAAATTGTGGAAAATGTAAGGGGAAGGGTCAGAGATTACGAAAAACCAAAATTTAAAGGATGAGTCTCCACCAATTATAGAGAAAAAGATGTGTCAATAACGTTGTTTTTATGTTACTGTCTAGCTAACTAGCTAATAAGATTTTTCCCATGTTAAATCCCATAGACTTTTCGCTCATGGCTAGCGCAAAATTGAGAAGGCCTACTTACCTGAACTTTTGCACACGGATGCATGGTGATCTGAGGATGGTCCTTTTGTTGGTTTGGGGGTTGTAGGGGTCAGGACAAATGCGTGGGAGGGTTTTGACATTCGCCACTGGCGAATTTAAATTTCGTTTCTTTTCCAAGTTGCAACCAAAAATTGTAAGCAACAATGGCTTGAACAATCAAGACTGGTCCTTAGATTTATTGTAAAAGCCTGGACGAACTAAAAACTGAACTGTAACGAAGGACAAAATAAAGAAACATTAACGTTGCCATGGATTGCGTAAGAATAAAGGGATGCACGTTAGATGATGGTTACGCAACAATACGAGCATACACGAGCTAATGGTTTTTTTGTTAATAACCCAAAAATAAAATGCTTCGCATTCTGCTGTTTTAGTAACAGCGACCAGGAGTAGTTAACGCTCGTTAAAGCCTTTGAAACCCTTTGAAACCCTTTGACATTCCAGGGTTTCTGCATGACTAAATGTGAACGAAATCTGGAAAAATTAAGGGGATGGTGCAGGGATAAACAAAACAACTGAAGGGGATGCGCTGATTGAGTGAGCGAAGCGAACGAAATCAGCGATTGTTAGCCAGTGTGTGCAAAAATGGGATTGAAGCATCTTAAACAGACAGTGCAACCTTATGTACGTTCACAGTCCTATGAAAACTGTGTTATCCACCCAAAACCAAAACTGGTGGAAAAACCCGCCAAGTCTCCAAAAACGATCGGCCTTTGAAGGTAGTGATATCATTCCACCAGGGAAAGGCCGCCAAGGTTAATCCTATTAGCCAAGTAAATCGCAAATAATAATATTTTGGACGTTAAATGAAAACTTGAAGATCGCTACCGCTAGTAGCAATCTTCTAGTTTTCATTTAACTTTCGAACTATTAGTATGTGAGATTAACTTGGCTAATAGGATTAACCTTGGCGGCCTTTCCCTGGTGGAATGATATCACTACCTTCAAAGGCCGACCGTGTTTGGAAACTTGGTGGGTTTTTTTTCCAGTGTTGGTTTTGGGTGGATAAAGATAATTTGGACAAGATAGCTGAATTGCTAAGTGCTAATATTGACCCCAAATCTACTTTTATTGCTGAGCACGTAGCCTACCAAACCAAGATCAAGCTCCAGGTGAAAGTGTTCCTTCTTAAAACAGCGAATTGAAATTAATAACCCTGCACTGAGCGTATGGAATATTTCTGAGGCTTCATGGGATCGTTTTGTGACCAGACTCAGGAATGCAGAAACTCAAAAGTATTTAATGTCCATAAAGCCAACAGACGTGACTTTCAATAATGCTGTGAGATTGCGTTTGATTTTGACAGGGCTCAGAAAAATGCAGCTGGTTTTAAGGGTTCTTTTTCCTTTTACCCTAAGGAGACAAAATGCTACAAAGTAAAGAAACATGTGATTTGTTTGTCCTGTGGTTATCGTGGGCATGTACGTAAGGATTGCAAGTATAAGCTGCAATAACGTGCTGCTTGTGGTGCCATGCGGTAAGCCGCCTATGGGTCCTAAACCTACAGGTATAAAACCAAAATAGGTAAACCCTAATACATTACGTAAAAACCATAAATACCCCAAAACAAAACTTGTTAAGGATGCCCACCAAGCTTTTCGGCCATGTGAAGTCGTGATATCAAACACCAAGCTCTTTCACCAAGCTTATCCCACCGAGTAATAGTTCGAAGGTTAAATGAAATATATGAAAATTGCTTACTGCACTATTTTCAATTATTTCATTTAACGTTTGAATTATTAGGTGGTGGGATTAGCTTGGCGAAAGAGCTTGGCGTTTGATATCACGACTTCACATGGCAAAAAAGCTTGGCGGGAGTCCTTCACAAGTTTTGTTTTGGGGTAGATATGAGATATTTTTGGTTCAAATTGATGATATACATTTTTTTTCTTAGCAATTATGAGATGGAAACACCAATGTAGTTTTCTGGTCCATTTTTCTTTTGGCTTTTATTAGATTTTGAGGACAGCAGGCATCTTTTTTTTCAAATAATTAGGATTTCTTATTAGTACTGAAGTATCTCTTTGCAAACGTACGGATTTATTTAATGTTCTGTTTAGCATTATAATATCATAACAATGTAGAAAACAATGTAAAATAATCAGTTTGGACGTTCGGAGCTCCGTAACCTCTGAACCACTAGACTAATTAGAAAGGTCCGTATGAAAAGGGCACATCTACAGAGCAGTACCTACAAAATAAGCTAACAACCAGCTTTATTCACCACTTGGAAGAATTTATTTTCATGTTACAAAAAAAGCGTTAGTAGTAAGTAATAAGCAGTGAATAATTAGGCAAATATCAATGTTATTCACGTCGTTTTTTCAACAAGAAAGTGGTAAGCTGTATCATTAATAGTGACTTTTATGTTGTCAGGCGACCAAAGCTTCCCTATCAAACAAGTTTCAGCCTTTTCTGTCGCATAGTTATTTATCCTCACATTCCTGAAAACACCCAAACTGCCTTAGCTGTAACGACACAACATATCTAGTGGTCGCCATGCTCATATATATATAGTTATTAGTTATAGTTATATGAAGTTATTTACGCATGCTAGACTGCAACCCTTCATTGGAAATTGGACCACATCTTACAATAAATTACAACAAAATGACATGAACCCAATATCTAAAAAAAAAATTTTACTGGACTCAAAAAAATATTAGTTGAATCACAAAGTTTTTTGTTTTATTCATCAACAATATCAAAACCTTTCACCAGCCGACAATGTATATATGTATATATACACAGTATTTTGTCTGGATGTTATCGTTTATCTTGGCGGGCGGTGTGTCTTGGTATGGTCATAAAGCAAATCTAGTCCTTGAAGAATCTGAAAATTCGGGCACCACAAGTTGTGGTAGTAAGGAAAGCCTTATGTCCATACTACTATGGCTGTGACTATTAATACTATGACTTCTAACGTTAATAGTAACAAATGGTTTCTGCACACTTAATGGTCATAAACTACATTTAGCAAAAAATGCCAGGGGGTGCTCGACAATTATTCCCATTAGCTGGTTTAACACATACTTTTCAAATTTAATGAAAATTCCTACACCCATTACAGTTAAGACGTCAGTGGAGGAGTTGTTAAACCTCTAGATGCAATAGGTTAAATGTTAGCTACAGTGGCATAGAAAGTGGGGGCAAAAAGTTAGAAGAAGAAATTTATTAGATGAGCCAACTTTTCCGTAAACAGCTAGTGGGTCTGTTAACTCCCCCGGCCTGGTCCGGGGCAGACACCCAGAAGCTATGGATTTACCGTAATTCATTAGGTGGTTTTGATAATTTTATGTAAGATTCCACGACAGTCGTAAACTTTAAAAAAAAGAATGTTACAGTAAAATTAACTTTCTTTTCCACTGTTAGGTTATATCGAAAAGCAATTTTTCAATTCATTTGATTATATGCGAAGTTATTTACGCATGCTAGACTGCAACCCTTCATTGGAAATTGGACCACATCTTACAATAAATTACAACAAAATGACATGAACCCAATATCTAAAAAAAAATTTTACTAGACTCAAAATTTTTAGTTGAATCACAAAGTTTTTCGTTTTATTCATCAACAATATCAAAACCTTTCACCAGCCGACAATGACTTATTCCAAACAACCAGGCATGATTTGCACGGTAGCAATGATATGCCTCAAGCTTCAAAATTTTCAAATTGTACGGCATGTTAATTCTTATCACTGCCTAAATCTTGGTGTTATATTTGTAGATATTTATATAAGCAAACACCTGCTGTAGCATCTGGGGATTTCGGTGACAACAGTCCTTTAATTCGTCTTTGTAGATATTTATGGAGTGTCAAATACCAGCAAATTATCTTTAAAAATGGAAATTGTCTAATTAAAGTCCTTTTCAACTGCTAAGGTTACCTTGAGACTGAGAGTGACAAGTTTGCTAGGGAGTACCTAGGATCTCTTACAAGCCACAATGTACATGAGCACAAATGCATTTCCGGGAACCTTCAATTTTTGAATTCACAGGTGTGGACACACAGTAGAAATCATTTTAGAAATGTAGACACATTAATATTATTGTTGCGAGTGTAACCAGACTGCTTGCACCAACAACTGGTTGTTTCGTTGTACACCGATTCGCACTTAATTGCCACCGTCCATGTATATCGTTAGTTTTGGCTTTGTTTTAGCGTTAGTTTTATCTTTGTTACTGACACAGATGTTTCTGAATACATTTATTTAAAACGGGTCTTGGAACCTTCAAAATATACTAAGTATCAAGCTCAAACCTGATGCTAAACCCAAATTGCGCAAAGCTCTCCCTGTACAACTAGCTGTGAGGGGGAAAGGTTGAGGCAGAGATCGATACTCTAGTGCGGGAAGGAAATTTGAAGCCATATATTTTAGTTCCTAGGCTACTCCAGTTCTGAATGTTTAAATGCCCAACGATAACATAAGAATTTGTCTGGGAGTAATGTGTGACCGTCACAATCCTGAGCTTGAGATCGAATACTTTCCCGTTCCTTAGCAGAGCATCAGGTTGCGATACATTTTCTCTCATTGATCGAGTTGTCCCATTTCTGCAGATGCAGTTCGATGATGACTCGTAACTGATGTTAACATTAACATATGGAGAGGCATCTTTCAGTGGCAACGTACCAAACGTGTCCAACGCGTGGTGTATTTTGCCTTCTTTTCGTCGGGAGTCAAACATCTGTGGATTTCATCCACACCCGCTTTGTTTTGGAGGCTAGTCTGTGGTCTGGATGCCTCTCCTCGTACTGTTGTTTGATGTAACAGTTAGCCTTGCAATTGTTGTATTATTTTGTAATTAATGTATTTTAAACTGCTTGGTGGACTAAATTTGTAGTTGTCAATTATAAACTGTTATTATTATTAAGTTATTTTTTAGTATCGGATGAAGATGTAATGCTTGCTGGCTGGCTTATGTAAATTAGATGCCTCTCTATTTCGGATTTAGGATTTTGACCATTTACCTCAAGTTATAGTATTGGGCTTACAACTTGAAAAAAGGTGAATAGGGGGCTTTTTATTATTTTTCGTAGATTCCCATGAAATTACACAATGTTGAAATAAGCCGTATTAGTGCAGCCATCAGTAATTTTTCGAACGAAATTACGTCCGTAGTCATTAATTGTACTCGAATCTTCGGTCTATCGCTGTTTACATGTTCAATTTGCAAATGCATTTAAATCCAGTTATTTTGGCCGTTACTGGGCAAAATTTTGTTGTGGCCTGAGGCAAGTGATTGAGAGTTTTTTTTTTTTTTTTTTTGGGGGGGGGGATGCATGAAGAGTTTTAATAATTGCGCGAATTTTTAACCTTGTGAGCCATTGGTTGGAAAATTATTGGAAGAAAGAGTTTTGCTTAATTTCGCAATTAATCTATATCTTTCTCTTCGTCCTTACATGTGAAAAGCAGAACGAGACCGAAAATCTGTTGTCTATGTTTTGAGAGAAATTGTCTCATGGCCACATTTTATATGCTTTTGATCCTATGTATCCTGGTTTATTGGCTTTGTACAACTAATTTTGGAAAGATATACTACTTCTCTATACAATTTTTGGCTGTAAATAGTTTTTAAGAAAGCCAATGATTCTTATTGATGCTAGAAATAATTTAAACTTTTTTGTGTAATGTAATTGAAATGTTTTGTAATAAATGTTACCATAGTTTACTACTTATGAGTTTTTTTTAAGTAAGCTTTATGATAGAAGCTTGGTGGTGTTTGAATGAGGTTTTCAGTAGCTTCTGTTTTTCCCATGTGTTGAGTATTTTAGCCATTTCTTATAACTACAAATTTTTTCCATGGTGCGTTAAAAATAAATGTGGACAGCTTTAACAATTTCCTCCCGTTTTCCGATTACAAATTTAACCAGGGAAATTCTCTTCTGCATTCCGTATTCCAAGCGAGAAACAACCCTCCGAATAGAAAAAGCAAACAGCCTGTGTGGAGGAATTAGTTGGAAACAACAGTTTTGAAAACATGCCCCATCTAATAAATAAGAAAACAATTATAGGTATCACGAGACTCATGATACATTGTTCCCCAGGTTTCCTGAGGTAACTGTTGAAGTTGGTAGGGGGGGGGGAATTGAGGCTTAACGGCGCGTCGACAACTTGGTCATTAGCGCCAACCTCAGTCACAGTGCAGTGGTCCGGGTTGCCACTGCACCACACATTACAGAGATGTTATTCAAACCCCTAATCTAAATCTTGTCATACATCTGTACCTCCTGCAAAAATTGAAAAACACCGGACAGGAGGACAGACTTATCGCCCAACTGACGCGCAATGTCATGCGGAAGATGGAACCGACGACGAACACCATCAAGATGGCGACAATCAACAAGTAAGTGCCGCACCGTAAGTGGCCGTCGACACCAAGAACATTCAGGAGGGTCAACCCCCCGCAAAAGGAAACAGTGAGTAAGTCGGGTGTGACCAATTTGCAAACGGGCCAACACAACCTCCTCACGGCGACTGCGGCGACACGCCGAGTGCCACTCCTCGACAGTGCCTTTAATGGCCCGTAACTTATTACCGTCCTGTCTGTCCCACAAGGTTTGCCAAAAAGCGTGTAACCTCAGACGCAGAGTTGGAAAGGCATCTGAGGGAACAAGGCTGAGATCCCTACCGAGAGGGCCAGAAAGGGCCCCTTTCGCAGCAGAATCAGCTTGTTCATTCCCTGCTATCCCAACATGGCCCGGGATCCAGCAGAAAAGCACGGTTTTCCGCTGGCCAGGCAAGCGGGAAAGCAAAGCTTGGACACGTTGTGTCAAGGGGTTCCGAGGATTGTAATTCGCCAAGGACTCCAGGGCACTCATGGAATCACTAAAGACAATGAAATGCATGCCATGAAGGTCAAGGATTTATTCCACCGCCAAACCAAGAGCCAAAATCTCTGCAGAGAACACAGAATAGCCTGATGGAAGGCGATGGGTAACCGTTACACCCTTACACACACAAGCACACGCCATGCCAACCTCGGACTTCGACCCATCAGTAAACAGGTGCTGATAACCGGCGTACTGAGAACTCAGCCGCCAGAACTCCTGTAAGTACCTTGCTGGTAGAGTGGAACCCTTCGGGAGGGACGCCAGAGCAAAAATGAAACTGCCACCTGGGACAAGCCAAGGGGCAACTGACATTCTCCCAAGCCTCAAGACGCAGGGCATTTCAAAGGCTATCTCCTGACAGGACTGCTGGAGCCTATCGCGGAAATCACCCTTACCCACCCTGCGTCTACCGACTCGCAAGTCTGGCCCAAAAACCATGGACCAAGCAGGACTGGATTGCACGGCACGCAACGCACAGCATACTGAATGGCAAGCTGTTGCCGACGAATGGCCAAAGGTGGCTCCGAGGCCTCAGCATAGAGGCTGACCACTGGAGAAGTTCGAAAAGCCCCAGTCGCCACACGCAGGCCACTGTGATGCACAGTGTCCAACATCCGGAGAGTGGAGTCACTAGCCGAATCATAGACCATACACGCATAATCAAGTTTGCTGCAGACAAGGGCTCGGTAGAAGCGCAACATGGCAGCGCGATCGGCGGGAAGTTGGTAGGCTTCAGAAGAATGTTATAATTGTTGAAACTGCACCTGACAAAAGTAACGTCATAACCAAACAGGTATAATCAATACTACAGTTGCTGTTCTTAGTGAAAGTGAGAGTTCTAACAACCTAACATTCCAAATGGCGAGGACATAACACTTGAACCACAAGAAGTTACAGATACTAAGTTAGGCAGAAATCCTTGAAAAAATTGAGATCCCAAGCAGAACAGAACACTCGTCACCAAATTAAATATCCTGTGCATCCTACTTGTAAGTGTAAACAAAAATGTTTGAGTAAAATCCCAGAACACACAAGAGTAAACATACATAAACATTATTGGGACGAGTGTTATGACCATGAAATGTTTAGCAAAATAAGCCGTAGGGATGTAAACCCTAGAAGAAAAAAACCTTCTGAACAACATTAGAGAATGTACACCATGATGTACGAGCTTTCTGATAAGAATCTTCTTTCACACGTTAGGATATATATGCGACAAAGTAATCACCACGTTATTTGCATCAATTCCCAAGGGACAAGTTATTCCACGACCTGGTAAGCGTGGTCACCATGAGCCACACCACAAGAAGAATAATGCCTGAGAGGAAACTATTAAATCTCACAATGATTCACGCAATCCTTGTGTCAACCACTACGAAGCTATCTAACAGCAAAGCTAACTATTTGCAGCATATTCGAGACTTCAAAGTAAGCATCCAAATTTCAAGATCTGCTGCGAAACGTATCATGGAATGTTTGCAAGCTAAATTAGTGGGGCAGAATGCGTGGTATGTATCCTCAAAGATAAACCCCAACACACTCAGGATATTGGTTGTCCCATATGCAGCAAGTATGATGGCCAAATAAGCAATGCAAAAATTGCAGAACACATGACCAAGAAGGTGACGCTAAAGAATAGCCAAGCGATACCCTAGTTATGTTGTCTGATGTACCGGAAGTTCTAATGCTATCACGTATGCTTGCGGTCAAGTCTTCACCAGCATTCTTGTCGTGTTTCACGAAACATTTGCTCATGTTACGCCGAAATGTCAACATAAAGAAAAGCTTAAGCCAGATCAAACTCATGGTCACCGTCAATTGCCAACCACATAGTCCAACAAAAGCTCACTGGACAAACAAACGGCCAATCAGCAAACGAAGATACAGAGCAACCAAACACCGCAACTGCAACACTTGGTACAAGACCTCAGAATCAAACTTACAACTCTCAGCTTCGTCTGGAATGAAGTAATGTCCGGTTGAAATGGAAATGATGTAACAAGTGCGTTTGTTGCAGTAGCAGACCATCTCCATGACGTATCGTGCGTCTAAAAAGAATTGAATAATATACACATACTTTTTTACTCGAGTTAATCATAAATGGGGTTCAAAATGCATCACTCTGAAGTGTATCTTGAAAGGCCACACATTCATTAGTGTTGATTTTTTATATACAAAAGTAGAAGCTGGAATGGTAGAAAATGGAACGGCAAGTAACGTGTATGACATTAGAGACTTTGTTATCATAAAAGACTGTGCTACTACAAAATTAGAAGTCTCCTACTGAGCCAAAGCAATTTCTGAAAATAGGATTATTGCACAGGAAATGGTAAAGGCACAAAAGGAGACAAAAAAACTACCATTCCAAAACCTAATTTGAATTTTGGTTTAGGAAATCAAATTTGAAAAAGTTCTGTGATGATTTATTCAAGACATCCTTAAACAAGAAGTGTTTCAGGCGTGATATTTTCTATCAAAACAAGGGAAAAATCCTCCACACGGATTGCTGTCAATTCCAAGCGGAAAAAAGAAAAACTTTGTTCACAAACTGTGTCCATTGATGGAAAAATCTACAAGAGCACCTTTTTGGAAGAGCATTAGAGTTAATGAAAGTGTCTGAGATTTGGATACGACCTTGGAGTCATAAAAAATAATCGTTGGTTAGCTAAGATTAACTAGCGTTAACAAATTTTTCATCAGCTTGAAATATTTCATATTTGCTATGTTTTCTTCATGTTTTAGCTTTTTAGGAAATAACTGAATTTGTTTGCTAACTTTCGTATTAAACTTTATATTAGCACCACTACATTTTAGTATTACTCCCTTGTCAATGTAGATTATAGATAAAAATTTCTTGGCATGCCATTACAGACAGAAGTAAATTCATAAACAGATTATTTTGTGGAGCATGAGAAAATCGGTAAAAGTAGGCTGCTCCTGGACGCAGTGAAGACTCCACAAATTCATCAAATGCACAACAAATTTATTGTGCATTTGATGAATTTGTGGAGTCCTCACTGCGTCCAGGAGCAGCCTACTTTTACCAAGACAGAAGTAAGTTTCAATATTAGCTTTTGTCATGGTATTTCACAAAAGTGGTCGTGTGAAATATAGTGACCGAAGGAAGCATGTGCCAATCTAAGCCTATAATTACGACTATCAGATTTTGCATTATAGGGAAATATAAATATTATACAACTACATGTAATGCATTTGGTTTGAATGTGTACAACCTACTGCATTCAAACGCTATAACAAAAACACAAAAACTTGTTTTACTCAAAATGACTATTCTGTCTCTTACTTCCTACTGTCATTGCAGGGCAGATTCGTGCAATTCAAAAGAAGGCACATGTCACTGTCTTACAGACTTAATGATGTAAGACTTCTTCACAGTAAGACCAAGTAAAAGTAAGAAAACACAATTCAACAAAATTTGCTGCCTGGCAGACCAACACTTACCCCAGGAACTCTTCAAACAATATAAACAATGTGTACTTAACTACTACAACAACGAACTTAGACTAATAGTCCTTCTTTCTTCATTGTTGGTTGACCCCTTGACAGGTTTCAACGAAAATGAATCCATCTTACGAGGAATTTGAATAAATCATGAATTGTATGTTTTCCTAGCTTTGTCAGTGAAATCCTTAGTCAGTAAATCTTTAGAGCTAGAAAGATTATGATGGTGCGTGGTTCTATTATTGGTGCCGGTCGAATTTTGAAAATTACATGATATGATCAAATTACATTAAATCATTTCAGAGGTGTCCATTCCGTTTTGTTCATGTAACCCTGATAATGCTTGAATTTAAACGACAGGTTGAATCGTTATCCACACTCCAAGCAGAGTAAAGTAACCAGGAAACATATAGTCTTCATTTTGATGTAGTAGCACTTTCAAAAGTTCTCAGAAACTTGGGATAACGAGTTACTAGAGCTTTTTTTCACGAATGTCATTGCTCGCATAGCTTAAGTTGCTTAAGTGTTTGCTCATGTTGCCCTAACCCTGCAATCTCGTACCATCAGAACATGTCTGGGGATACGGCTTTGGACACCTCGAGGGTTAGCTTGAATTAATAATGCCTTGAATCCAGTTGCGATAATACGCAATACTACCAAAGGCAGGTAGCATGCGGGGATAAGATTCTGCCCCACACAGTGCTGGACCCGTTGAAGTCACGCCAATCAATACAGTTTCTCCGCCAATACGAGTAATCAGAGGCCCACCAGAATCACCCTGTAACGAAAACGAAAGTAATGTATGTTAAATGATAAATCCAAACCAATAAAGAAAGCATAACTGTACGAAAGTTTAACAAGTATGTAAGGCTTTGCAAACTTCAAGTAGGTTGCAAATTTGAAAAATTACTTGGAGATTTTGATTGGTTCGAAAAGTCCAACTTGGGTTTATCTAATGACAAATTTTTATCATAGCTGCTAAACTGCTAGCATTACAAGCTGATTCTAAAACTCAAAGGATTTAAGATATCTTTAGTCTTTTATTTAACATCCAAAGTATTATTCGGTGTGATTAAGTTGGCGAATTCTTTGGTGTGTTGATATTCCAGAACTTAGCAGTGTCAACCATGTCAATCATATATTGTGTATGATAAATCCAATAACTGCTTATGCTAAAATAATCATGAGCTCACCGCTCATAGTGGATAACAGCGGTTGGGACAGGTAAAGTGGCAGTTGAAGAACAGAGGACAAAATTGCTACGCATAAAACCCATCATAACCAATACTCTGCTTACGCTCTTATTATTAAATGAATAATAAAAGAGCAATATAGAGTCCAGTAATACAAATCTACTAAATAGGTCTAAACATTCAGGCATGCAATACGGCCACCGATCAATTTTTTTTTGGAGGGTGGGGGCAATAACCACCATCCCCCATCACACTCAAGAAAAATGCTCAGTCTGAAAAATGGACCTTAGTCGGAAATACTTACGATTTATAAAACAAATGCAAATGAATAGAAAAAATTACTAATATTTAATATTATTATATATTATTTTTATTCAATAATTATTTTAATATCAATGGTGGCATGGGTAAGCTTGGACGATGACAACCGCTCCAGTTTTGTCATGGATTCAACTAAATACAACGAGAATCCGCTGCATTGGTACACTGAATCAGGTCAGCAAACTACCAGTGCTCAAAAGGGCACCTATATGGAACCTGTAAATGACATGTAAGTGCTTATTTCAGACCTTTTAATTTTCATTTTGGCCGATTCAAGTTCGCAGACGAGTCCATTTACAGTTTGTCTGCATCGCCTATTTTCTGTGCTACGATATATGTGAATACTACGTCATTTATTAAGAAACACACAAAACGCCACTTAGGGCTACCTCGTCATTTAATACAGAAGCATTTTTTGTTTATCCCGACGGATTTTTAACTCTAATGTCGCGATGCAATGAATGCGAAAACTCTTTTACTTCCGACAAAGGTGAGATCCTCTGCTGATGTATATGTAAGGAAAAAATCACCATAAATGTATGGGCCTTGCAGCTACAACAATAAAAGCCATGGGGGATAAAGGGAAGGAATGGAGCTGTAAGAAGTGTAAGAAAAGTCGACTTAACTCCGGAGATGGAGAAGAGGGCGAGGAGGAATTGAATAAACAAAAAAACGCAAATAATGAAGAAGACGGAACCGGAGGTGAAAACGACAGCGAACCAAAAAAGGACCCACTCGAAAGAATTGAAATAAAGATCAATGAAGTCCTAAAAGGCATGAAATTTATTGAAAAACAGTACAAAGACATCAGAAATGAAAATAGCAAAACCAAAAAAAAATGCTGAAATGAGGAAACGCTTGAAAACACTGGAAGAAAAGATGAACAAACTTTGCGAGAATAAATCTGACACACAATAATTAAAGTCAAAAGTGGACGAAATTAAAAATAGTCAAAACGTAAGCGACCAATATAACCGAAACAGAAACCTTGAAATTTTTGGAGTCGAAATGGAAAAAAACGAAGACATCAAAGACACAATACACCGGATAGTGGACGATTTACAGCTGCAATGCTTAACGACCATCAGATAGAACGAGTGCACAGAATCCCCTCAAAAATAAAGATAAATCGCAGCCTATTGTGATACAATTCAAGAGCAGAAACTACAGAAATGCGTGGCTAACTGGAAAAAAGGAAGAATTACCAACGACGACCTTTTCGGAAATGGAAAATAAAAAATTATCTGAAACATGAATACAAATTTATTTGGATCAAGGATGGGAAAATTCACATCAGGAAGAACGAGCAAGAAAAAACCATAACTTTAATCCGAAACGAAGAAAACCTTGAACAAAAGATGAAATTGTTAAAAACAAGTACCAACAATGGAACATAGTACCGAAAAGAAAGAAATGGAAGAAGTCGACTCTGTGAATGAAATAGTTGACAACTTCGGTGTGCCATTTGGAAGAATTCTTAATTGATATCGACAATAGTAAAATAAACTGAGATTTTCTAGTGCTTAATGAAATTAATATCAAAGTTGAGGAGCTGCCTTGTTATCACATCAAAAACTTCTATCAAATCGCTAACTGCAGAAATAACAGAAGACGAGGTTGAATCATGATTTTTGTTAAAAAACATTTTAACATTATCAACTCTGAAAAACGTATCCTGGCTAACAACGAAGTTCTTGACATCACCCTTGGATGGGAGGGACAGATCTTTAATATTATGGCTATTTATAGACACCCATCCTCAAGCAGACAAAAGTTCTTAAGCGAACTAGAGGTGCATCTTAAGTCTAAGCAAAATAGCAACACTGTTAATTACATCGTTATTGGTGATCTCAATTTCAACTTACTAAAAGAAACTCAAGATAATTCCGAAAAATACGACATTGAGAAGTTTGAAAATCTCATGGCAACTCATGGCTTTTCAATGCAAATCAACACGGTGACCCGTGTCGAACTTAAAATGGACATAATCACCAAATCATGCCGTGATGTAATTTATACCAAACTTAACAAACTACTTTGTAATGGCTATGTCATAAAAATGAAGGTTGCGGATCATTATTATACGGCCCTCCAAATTTACAGTAACGTTACTGAAAAGGAAGGGAGCAAACATGAACACAAATTCTATACTAAAACTAACAATATTAACATAATTATGCAGCTGTAAAATTTGGATTGGCACTGCCTAGACATTTTCACCAACCCAAATGATATGTACAATTGAACGAATTATTCAAGAAATCTATAAAAAAAATACAACCTTAGAGGTGATCCAACCAACTAAAAAACAACTGAAAAAGGAATGGATGAATCCTAAACTTCTTGAGGGAAATAAATTACAAAATAAACTCTGGTCAAAAATTTCGAAAATGGATAAACCGTCCGTTGAACTGATAAATGAATATAAAATATGCAAACAAAAAGTTAGCTGAAGAGTAAATATAAAAAAAAATGAGTATTACGAAGAATTCTTGGATACTAACAAACTTTGATAGTGCCAAAGTTTGGAGTAAACTTAACCATCTGATGGGCAGAAAAACGAAAAACAATATCGATGAACATATCAAAAAAGCTTTTGTAAAGGAAAGCACTAAAGAAGTATGTAACTCTTTTGGTAAAAAATTTTTATCTCAAATTTCTGATATCAAAAACAAAAGCTGTTTTAAAAATAGTACTAAGAATTCAGACATGACCAATTTAAAGACCTCAAACTCTGTACAGAACTCGATATCCATTTTGAATCCAACAATTTATGAGATTAAAGAAATTCTTAATAACATTGCAATTAAAAAATCTGTGGGACATGACGGATTTCTTATGGAGCATTTTGTGAAAGCCAAAGAAAATTCTTCTAAATTCATACAAAAACTAATCAATGCAATCTTGGACACAGAAATTTGGCCAGACAATCTTAAAAAACAGATTCTTAGACCAGTTTTCAAAAAAGGGAATCATGCTGAAATAAACAATTATAGACCTATTGCCTTACTCCCTGGAATAAAAAAAATGGTCGAAAAGTTTTTTACTGTAAGAATTTTACACTTTCTTACTAAATATAAACTTTTGAATGAAAAGCAATTTGGTTTTCAGAAAGCTAAAGGTACTACAGATGCTCTTCTTTACATTAATAACCACATCTGCAGAGCTCTAAATAAAGGAAAATTTTCCAGCACAATTGTGATTGACCTACAGAAGGCTTTTGATACCTTAAATATGGATATCCTCAAGGATAAACTAACTAAATATGGAATTCGTGTGAAAATTCTCAATATTATCATGAGCTGTTTTACATACAGAACGAGTTGTGTCAAAATCGGCGATTGTGTTGGTGACTGGAATTGTGTTGAATATGGAGTGCCACATGGATCTATCTTAGGGCCTATCTTGTTGTTAATTTACATAAATGATCTTAAAGAAATTAAATGGAACTCTTACCTAGTAATTTATGCTGATGATATTTTTTTCTTTCCGTTAATTTTGATAGAGATACCATGATCCGTAATCTCCAGATAGATTTCAACGTAATTAATAATTATTTTTTAGATAGATAATGAACTGTATATCAATGCTGACAAAACCTGCCTTTTACCATTTGCGACGTCCCATATGATCTTGGAAAATGTTGAAATTAAACTTCATGAGACAGCTTGCAAAAACTCTACTCTATCTCATGGATGCCTTTGCCACAGTATAAAAACTGTAACACATGCTAAATATCTTGGTATCGAAATTGATAGAAATTGGAAATTTTATGAACATATACATACTCTAATTACTAAAATCAGACAGTGAATACCATGTCTTTATAAAATTAGAGATATTCTCAATGTGCATAATTAGAAACTTATTTACGATACTTGTATTCTGTCGTTTGCTAGATATGCCTGCTCACTATATGCTTCCACTTCCGCGGATTATGTTGTACGCCTACAAAAAATACTAAATAAAGCTTGCAAAGTCCTGCTTAATAATGATAACATAATGAAATGCACCAAGGATTTACAACACGAACTCAAATTATGACAACACGACAACTTGTGGATTACACTGTGATAACCCAGAATTATTTTAATCGTGAACTTAAAATACCTGTACACAGATGTATTAAAAATAACAATAACTGCCTAATTATGACCACCATTAGAAATTCTTATGGTAAACGAATAATGAAATATATTGTACCATACACACTGAACAAATTACCCACCGAACTTCGTAGCCTAAACAATAATTTCAAAATTAAAAAAGAAATAAAAAAATGGATTTTTAAAACCTAGTGCTATACTTAATACTTTTAAACCACACAATTGTACTGTAGGTAACTAAAATTTGACTTCATGAGACTAATATTTCCTAATAGAACATAGCAGAGTGTGGGAACTAACTACAACCTAAACATGTATATTGCATTTGTTAAGTTTAATTTTTAATTTTACTCTTTCTACTATGTTTTATAACTAGTGTAACTGTTTGTAACCAAATGATGTGTACTAATACAAATGATCTGATAACAATAATAGTTACTGTTTTTCATGTTTAATAGCACATACAGTTATTTTTGACTCGTGCTACCCAGATGTAAAACTGTCGAAATAAATATTATTATTATTATTATTATTATTATTTATTTATTTATTTATTTATTTATTTATTTTAACTTTCCAAAATTTATATAAATCAACTGTTATTAATAAATTTTTTTTGACCAAACATTACAAAATAAAATTGCGAGACCAACACGTAATAATACGGCTTGGCTTAAAATCCCAACCTGTAGAAATTCATATGGGAAAAGAAATATCGCTTTTGTCCTTCCTACAATTTTAAATAAATTACCATTGAATTTAAGAACAAACCTAAGACCACATAATATTAATAAAACAGTAAAGAACTGGTTAATAAACAACTAATAATTATCCCTACTTGGACACCTAAACTAGTGTGAGTGACATAATTTACTGCATTTGCAATAAATATAAAATTTATATGCAAGTCTTTTCAAGCAACTTAATGAATGCTGTTAATATTGTATGAATTAATATTGTATGTTAATATTGTATTTTTTCGATTCTGTTTTCTCTTCAGAGCGCATACAAGCATTGTTTTGCTTCGTGCCTTGGTTGTTTACAATTTTGTATACATACTCTGAATAAATTATTATTATTATTATTATTATTATTATGTTATTATCTGGAACTTTTGGCTGATGCGTGATTCTTGAAGTACATAAATCTATAACAGACATCTACCTTTTTGTACATTATGGCACGTTGTGGGGAATGCAAAAATAAATTGGTAACAGAAAATGAATTTCTTACCTGCGCAACCTGTAATGGGAAAATCCATCATGAAAAAAAATGCTCTGGTCTTTCGGAAGCTACTATTGCCAGAATGGGAGAAAAGAAAAAAAAAGCCTGGATCTGCAGACGATGCAGAACATCAAAATGCCAACAGAAAATTTCTGCAAATGAAGATGGTTCAGATAACGAATTAGCACGAGTCCCCCCTTCTCAAACAAAATTGATGATCTTAGGACTTCCAATGACAAGATTTTTAAAATGCTAGAAAAACAAAAGCATAAATACATCATACTGGAAAAGGAAAATAAAGAATTCATAAAGAATGACGGACTAATGAATACAAAATTAAACAATATCGATGTCACGTTAAAGAAGATGTCTGACTCAAATGAAGAAATTTTGAAAAGTGTCGACTTTGTGAATAAGAAATACGACGAAATACAAATTGAATTAAAAATGATGAAGGAATTAAACAAACAACTGAGAACAAGAATAGAAAAGTTGGAAACAATGCATAACCAGGCTGTGGATAGCGCCAGTGACAGTAACACTGAAAACTCTTCACAGGACATGTCTGACCTCCAAAAAACGGTAAAATCACTGAAACAAACACAAGGAGAAAATAGCCAATACAACAGAACTAGAAATATTGAGATATTTGGAGTGAAGATGGAACTGAAAGAAGACTTGCATGACACTATTTTTAGAATTGCAGATGCGATTGGTTTAAGAGACTTTAACGACGACTGGATTGATAAGGCCCATCGCCTTCCTAAGAAAAACAATAAAACTCCAACAATACTGATACAGTTCAAAAATCGAGTTGAACGAGACATCGGGTAAACAACAAAAATAAAAAGCACTTGTGCAACAATGATATTTTTGGAAATAATAATACAGATAGAGTATTTATAAATGAGCACCTAACCCCATATTATAAGACCCTTTTATGGAAAGCAAAGCAAGAACTTTAAAAAAAAAAACATAAATTCATCGGTTTAACGACGGAAAAGTTCAAGTAAAACAAGAAGGGACCGATCAGAAAACAAAAGCAACTAAAAAAGAAGAAGACCACATCGCAATCGTAACCAGTATGGAAGGAAGGAAGAATAATGAACAAGAAAACCTAACTGAGCTAATACTACAGGAATCTGAGTCGCTCCATTCATAGACAACAAACAATTTCTACCTGACAACTTTGTCAATTAAATTTGTGGAAACTTTTATGATCTTGAATTAAAACTTAAGCATGCTGCAATAAACGACATTTAAGTGCATGCACACAAATTTACGTAGTTGTAGACTAAACTGGGACTCGTGGTTAGCAGAATTTTATACGGCAAATATCAAATGCGATATCATTGCTTTAACAGAAGTAAACATCACCGAAGAAGAATGTGCTCTATATAACACCAAAGGATACACACAATTTGAAAACTGCAGAATTAATCAAAGAGGAGGAAGAATCCTCCTCTTTTTTAATAAAGATACAATACGTAATGTGATTTGTAAAAAGGTAAAATTTGATAACAATGAAGTGGTTTCTAGTGTTTTCGTCTTTAACAAAAATGTGTTTGAAGTAATCACCATTTACAAAAAACCGTCGTCCAGCAGGCAACAGTTTATTAAAGAACTTAATAATCATATTAAAAATATCACACAAAACATCAATATTCTCCTACTTGGAGATTTTAATTTTAACATTTTGGAAGGCCACCAAGAAGGCCACTAATGAAAAATATGACACTGAAAGATTCGAGAATTGTACGGCTGCATTGGGCTTCAATACGCATATTACCTCACCAACAAGGGAGAAAAATAGAGAAAACAAACTAGTTAATTCTTGCATAGACCTAATTTATAGCAAAGTGAATAATTATCAACATATGTCCTTTGTACTTAAAATTATCATTATTTTACAGCAATCCAGCTGTGGAATGATGATGATTCCAAAAACGAACAGGAAGCTAAAAAAAATTATATACAACAGCTGAACCATAAAGGTATTAACCTACAATTAAAAAATTACAACTGGTGCTACTTGCCGTCATTTAAAGACCCAAATGAGATATATGGGAAATTAAAAAAGTTGTAAAAAATATTTATATTAACAATATTTAAACAATATTTAATTTTGAAACTAAATATAAATAGGAAAAATAAAACAAATCATAGACAAGAATGGATGAATAAGGAACTACCAGAACTAATTAATAAAAAACTATAGAATATGATTTCAAAATGAAATATAACTAGTACAATACTAATGGAGGAATATAAAACCCTAAAAAAACCATTGCAAAACAAATAAAAAATACTAAAATGGGCTTTTATGCATCCTTTTTTGAAATGCATAAATCTGATAGTAAAAAAGTATGGGACAAAATACACACACTTTGCGGTAATAAAAAAAGAAAATCTAGACGACCAAATAAAGAAAAATTTTCCTGAAATTGATGAACAAACACTCTGTAATAATTTTTCAAAATATTTTAATCAAGAAGTACCAACTCTCAAACAACAGAAAACGAAATCACAGGGGCGTGAAACTTACAGTCACAATATGACCATAAAATTAGAAGTAAAAAACTAGCATCAACTCAATCCAAATCTTAAAACCGACTAAAAATGAAATTATTTCAATTATGGTGAACTTTAAAATGAAGAAATCATGGGGACATGATGGTTTTCTCCTAGAGTTTTTTGTTAACAATAAAGAACAAACTACAAACTTTATGAAAATCCTTATCGATGCTATTATTGACACTGAACTGTGGCCTGATAATCTTAAAATACAAATAATAAGACCAATTTACAAAAAAAATGAAAAAATCAATATGGCATTTATCGTCCAATTGCTTTACTGCCAATTCTTAACTAAATAATTGAAAAATACTTCGCAAACTGCATTTATAAATTTTTAAATAAATTTCATCTACTTAATAAACATCAATATGGATTTAGACAGGGAATTGTAACTTTGAATGGGCTTAGTCTTATTAACAATACAATTTTGAATGCACTAAATAAAACTAAACACATTGGTGTAATTGCTATAGACTTAAAAAAAAGCATTTGACACTATAGATAATAAAATACTTCATAATAAACTACATGATATTGGTATTCGTGGAAAATTACTTCACATTCTTGATAGTTATATGAATAATAGACAGAGCTATCTTGAAATTGCAGATAAATGAAGTGAATGGATGAATGTCCGATACGGAGTACTGCAATGTTCAATTTTAGGCCCTCTCTTATTCATTATTTATATTAATGATACTATTGAAGGAAGACTTCGAGGCCAAATTATTTTGTATGTAGATGATATTCATTTAGTATCTATAGGGAAAAAACCAAGAAATCATGGTTCGAAATCTACAAACAGATTTTCATAGCATAAATCAGTATTTATACACTAAAGAATTATACATTAATAATGATAAAACTAATTTTATGCATATAGCTACTTCACACACCGAAAAAAATTTTATAATGTGCTCACACTGTGAAAACTGTAAAAATAATGATACATGTCCCAAATGCCCTGTAATTAAGCAAGTTGCTTCATTAGGTTATCTGGGAATTGAAATCGATGAAAATTGGAAATTTTATGCACATGTTGAAACTTTTTTTTTTAATTAGGAAAATTATACCAACCTGTATATGGTCAACAGCACGTTAGTAACCAAAATTAAGAAAACACTGTATGAGTCATGGTTGCTTTTACAAGTCAGATATGCTTGTACCATTTATGGGACGATAACAAACAGTTATATTGAAACTTTACAATGGACTTTAAATAAGGCTGTAAAGGCATTGTTTGGCAATACGCATACTATGTCCTCAAAGGATATAATTAAGAATTACAAGCTTTTAAACTTTTCAAATATGTATAAGCTCACTGTCTACTAATAATTACTTTGACAATACATATCAAACTAAAATAAGAGGACAAGGGAGAAAAAATTCGCCTTGGCTCCAGGTGCCTACTTGGAGAAATTCATTTGGTAAAAGATGCCTTATTATTCCATCCATATTAAATGATATTCCATCCGATAAAAGAACGATTTTAACCAGAAATAATATTAAAACAAGGGGCTACAGTGACTATCTAGTCGCATTGGTCTTCTGTACAGTTCCTCCACTTCCAATGTTGAGGCGCACACCTCTATCATGCACTACAGCAGCTATCTCTATTACATAATCTAAAAACAGTAACCATCAGAATTGCCCGTTACAAATGTGTTAGCTTTTAAGCTTATTTTACATTTTAGGCATAATTGTCAGCGTTTAGGCCTAATTTACAACTTTAATCTCGTAAGTAGCAACTAACAGAGATTTCGATTGTATACAGTAAGCCTATTCATTTTTGTAACACGGTATGCTTCCGCGCACACAGTTACAGTGTTACAACGTAATGCGCAACGTAGCCTAATATAGATCAGTGGTAGTAGGGAAGGGACAGGAGAAATGCAGCAGCGACTCGTAGCAACTATTGACGTTGCCATGGTAACGTGATTTTAGATCTAATTTTCATTTTTTAGGCCTAATTTCTTTAACGACAGTTTTAGTATCGTAAGTAGCAGATAGGCCTAATGGAGAATTTGGTTCGATCGTAAGCCTATTCCATTCATGCAACAATGCGACAAGACTCTTTTAAACGAAGCTAAAATGTTTTTGTTTTAGGATTTTTAGGATTTCAATTCGACGATGAAATGTTATTATTTAATTTAGTTACGTCGAAGAAGTCTATTAGCTATAAGGAGGCAACGATGTTTTAATCTACCATGTTATTTAACTAACTTTTGACACTGAATCGAACGTTAACAGTGGTCGTCAATTTCTGGTACCGTTACGAAGTTGAAAAAAAGCGACGGACGGACGGATGGACAAAGTCGTTGCAATAGTCTTCTCAGCCGGTACGGCTGTACAGAAGACTAAAACATATCAGGGATTGGTTAACGAATCAGAATTGATAATTGTCCTATTCAATGTGGTGAGGCTAGATATGCTTGTTAGCCCATGTAATATATGAATATGTATAATTATATGCAATCTAATGTAACACTTTCATCATTCAAAGTTAATATTTGTGTAATAGTGTATAAATCATGTTGTATTGCTGTTCACACAAGCTCTTGAAGTTTCGAGCACTGTCTTTGGCAATAAATTATGTTGTTGTTATTATTATTATTATCGTTATCGTCATGGAGGTCAACATGGACGCGGCCAGGTCGGCGAACCGCTGCGATCAATTTGCTTGTGTGTGATTCTCTTTCGCCCATCCAATGGTTTTTCTGGGTGGGCAAGATCCATGAAGGTGTCAAGAATAGATTTAGCCGAACAGTGAGTGATCTTATGTGTTGTGTGCCTTTTTTTCATAGAGTTTGAAAGGTGTGCGGAACAACGTCCAATCTACGGAAGCCATATTGTGCTGTCTAACTTTTGCATTGTGCGGCGTGAAGTGCAACTATGGAAGCCAGAAATTGACACCAACTTTTTTATCTTTTTGTCCTGCATTCGGAAAAAATGGCTAGATGCGGAGCATGTGAAAACAAGCTGAACATTAACGAAGATGACTTCCTCACATGTGCGTTGTGTAATGGAAAAATACATTACGAAAAAAAATGCTCAGGCTTGGCTAGCTCGACAATTACCAGTATGAGTGATGCTAAAAAAAAAGAATGGATAAGCAAACGATGCCGTAGTCAAAGAAACGAATTAAACAAGAAAAATTCATACAACAAGGAGGAGCTGCAACAATTTCAGAAAAAATGGAAAGAAAAATGAACCATTTAATCGAATCAAATGAGCGAATAATTCACCAACTTGAAACGCAAGAAAAAAACTACAAGAAACAAAGGAAAGACAACGATGCTCAGGTGAAATATAATATGAAACTACATGAAAAACTGACTAAACTGGAAGAAAAAATGGACGAAGTGGCAAAATCTAATGATCAGATACTGATTAGTATTGAGTTTGTGAACAAGAAATATGACCAAATACAAGAAAATTTGAATGAGATCAAAGCTGAAAACAAAAAAACTACTAAGAAGAATAGAAGTCCTGGAGGAGAAGACAAAACAAACAGTGGGAAACCATCTTGAACCTATTGAGCAACAGGACCTGAAAAACCTGAAAGGTTCAATAATCACAATCAAGCAAAACCAAGAGGAAAGTGAGCAATATAGCAGAAACAGAAACGTTGAAATATTCGGAATAGAAACCGAACAGAATGAAGGTTTAAGAGACACTATCTATCAATTAGCCGACACCATCAACGTTCATGAGTTCCGTGACACGTGGATCAATAAAGCTCACAGACTCCCATCAAGAAATAAAAACAGAACCCTATCAATTTTAATACAATTTAGGAACAGAGTTAACAGAGACCATTGGCTTGAGTGTAAGAAAAAAAATATCACGAATAACGACTTCTTTGGAAATGGAAATTTTCATAAACGAGCACCTGACCAGTATCTATAAAACATTCCTATGGAAAACAAAGCAAGAGTTACAGAGCACTCATATACAGTATATATATATATATATATGGTTCAAGGACGGCAAAATAAACGTCAAAGAAAACGAAAAATCAAGATTTGTGCACCACATAAAAAGTGAAATAGACCTTAAAAAAAAGTGAAAAAGATACCTACATCTAAACCTATTTTACAAGCCTCAGGAATCTCAGAGCAAACAAGTGAGCCCGACACACAAGCATCTTCATAATAAATGATTCTGGGGATTATTTAAACAGTGTGTGTGTGTGATAACTTTGAAGACTTAAAGAAATTTTTGATTTGTAATGAAGCCGAGAAAATTAAGTGCATACACACAAATATTTCAAGCTAGCACGCTTAACTGGGACTCTTGGCTTGCAGAATTTGAAACGGCAGGAATTTGTTGGGATGTGATTATTTTCACGGAAATTAATTTAAACGAAGATGAGGCGAAATTTTTTAACATGAAGAACTACACCAAATACATCAATTGCAGAAAAAATCAAAAAGGTGGTGGTATTTTAATTTTCATAAATGAATTAAAAATACATAATATCAATTATTATTGTACCATTTGTATCAATTGTACCATTTGTATCAATTGTACCATTTGTATCAATTGTACCATTTGTATCAATTGTACCATTTGTATCAATTGTACCATTTGTATCAATTGTAAATAAAAATTGATGAAAATGACGCTATCATCTGCACTTTCAATTTAGGAAAAGAATGAAGTGAACTGATAGCCCTTTATAGGAAACCGTCATCAAGTAGGATAAATTTTATAAAAACAATAAAATGCTTCTCAACACTAAAAAGACAAATAACAATATTTTGGTGATTGGTGACTTTAATTTGAATGTTTTGGAAGGCTTTCAGGATCATACAGAAAATATGATATTGAGAAATTTGAGAATTATATGGCATCCTATGGACTCTCCCAATTCATAACTTCCCCAACTAGGGAAGAATGCAGGCAGAATAAAATTGTTAAATCTTATATTGATTTGATTTACGGAAAAACAAAATCTTGGACTTGTGCATCTTTCGTGGTCAAAATCAAGCTCGCAGACCACTATTTTACAGCTATCCAACTGTGTAATAACAAGGATACAGAATTTTTGGCCCAAAACAATGAATCGGAGGTTGTAAATACCTTTTTCAACCAAAAAGGAATTATCTAGCACTCAAAGTGCAAAACTAGGAATTTTTAAATAACTTTAAGGACCCAAATCTGATATATGAGGCAATTGAACAAATTATAAATAATATTTATGAAAGAAATAAAACATTAACAAAAAATCCTGAACAGGAACCAAAACAAGGTCAGCATAAAACGTACAAAACAGAATGGTGAACCATGAACTATTAAAAAAAATTAATAAAAAAATAAAATGTGGTCCAAAATATCTAAACAATGTAACCCTCCTACTGCGCAAATTGTACTTTATAAAAGCTTGAAAAATAAACTTAACCTCAAAATAAAAGCAGCAAAACAAAATTATTACCAACAATATTTTAATAAAAATAAAAATAACAGTGCTAAAATTTGGGAAACATTAACGAAATTGGTGGTAGAACTAACAAAAAAAATAGAAAAAATAGAATTGATGAAACAATTCGTTCGTCTTTCCCACTTGTCGGCAACTCCGTTATTGCTAATCAGTTTGCTTGCTTCTTTAAACAGGAAGTTCCAGAACTTAAAAAGCAGAAAAAAATAGTAATACAAATGGCCAGGAGAACCTTAAATTCTTATAGAAGCATAAATGAACAAGAATCTGCTATGAATAAGATAAACACACAATTCAGATTATAAAACCAAACCATTTTGAGATCATATCGATTATTAATAATTTAAAAATAAAGAGTTCCTGCGGTTATGATGGTTTTTTCCTAGACCATTTTATTCAATGAAAGTAAAAAAAACAGCGTAATTTTTGGTTACACTCATCTCTGCCATTATTGACTCAGAAATTTGGCCTTCTAAACTTAAAAGGTAAATAACTAGACCAATTTTTAAAAAGAGAAAAAAATGATTTTTTGTAAATATACACCAATTGCACTACTTCCTGTACTCGACAAAATCATTGAAAATTTGTTTGCAAACAAAATTTTAGGCTTTCTCTCAAAATACAAACTTATAATCAGGTGTCAATTTGGCTTCCAACCCAAAATTGGCACTTTGGATGCCTTAAACAACATTAATAATAAAATTAACACTGCCCTTCATGATAGCAAACATGTAGGTACAATTGCAATCGATCCGAAAAAAGCATTCGATACCCTTGATATCAAAATACTTGGAAAAAATTATTTAACATTGACATTAGAGGTAAACTGTTGGGAATTTTGCCAGGGGAATTTTGACTCCCCTGCCCCTTGTAAGGCTTGTTCGTCTCTGCATTACGTAGGGAACTTGTTTTTCCCCTATGCGGGACATTTAAATGTCTTTTAAATGTACACAATTAAGAGTTGCAGCTTAACTGCAACAAACACTTGTGCATGCGTTGCCGATTGTTTGCTTCTTTGGCCGGAGCCTACTCTGGACGTGAACAGTACTTGTGCCTCCCATTGTCACTGATTTCCTACTTTGTTAGTACAAACTTGCCTTTGCCTGTAACAATCCCCTTTCATGATGTATTGTTTCCGCCCTCCCCTCTCGCTTTCGCTCTCCCTCGCTCGCTTTTTTTTCTCCCCTGACTACCAAAATGTCAACACACGGGAATTCTCTGCTCCCCAGTTTTGTGATGTATTGTGTAAAAATGGCTGCCGTCCGCCATTTTTTCCCTTAGGAACATGGGACTAAGCCTACATCTGGAGTTGCCTCCTCACCGAGTAAAACCCCGATCGGACAACTTACAAGCAAGGTCGTAAGTGATCGTTTACCACTTTGCCTAGTCTCGTATGCAGTTTAGCCGTATAAGATTTACGTCCTGGACATAAAATGGCCCATTCCTCCAAGAGGCCTAACATGTTGTGTTCCCTCGTCCTGAGGCGACATATGTTAGCGTCCGTCAACGCGTTTTAATTCGTTACGTCCTTATTCACTGGGCTTTGTACGTATTAGTACTAAGGAAGCGGAGCGCGAGATATCCTTGGGAGAGAAGTGAGCGGAAACCTAACCCCAATTACGAGCAAAATAAATTATATCTGGACCGACCCTCATTATGTTTATTCTCCTCTTTTACACATAAGTGCTTCCCAGTGCATCAACGGTCCACGGAGAACCTCTCGCGAGAAGGGGGTAATAAATGTCGGAGGTGGGACTTCCGGTACACGGCCCTTTGGCTTTGTCATCGGACCGTGAGATCGGAACTCCACGCTCTGCCTACCCGCCTTTTTCAAGTGGTAGAACGAAAGAGAACCACTGGAAGGCCCTGGAAAGACGAGATATACGATTACTAATTGCATAGGCTTAATTCCCAAGACCCACATTCAAGAGAGAGGACGCCTCACTGTTATACAGCAGAACAGACGGATTGTTGCTGGCAGAGACAAGACACACTATCATTATGACTGACCCTAGGAACTACTGGGCACCCGATGAGCAAGCTGTTGCGTCCAGAGCATTGAGGCCAAAGCCGACATACAAAGGTATAGTCATACTAAATGGACCGGAAAACTACAGGACCTGGAAGGCACAATTTCATTGTCAGGCTATAGAAAAGAAGTGGACACCAGCCGTGCTTGTACACAACCCTCCAGACCCGGCCGTCGCTACACCACAAGAAATAGAAGCATGGACGGAGCTAAATAATCAGTGCGTCTTGATGTTAATGCGGACGATGGTTCCCTAATTATACGTCCAATTCCAAAACACCCGCTTAGCAAAGACCATATTGGACCGACTACTGAATGACTTTGCACGTACCGACCAATTTAATCAACTCCATCGCCTTGCTGAATTGACACACGTCCAGATGTCACCTACCGAAGATGTGAACCGATATATCCGACGTGGCCGTGCCTTGATGGACGAGGTAGTACAGACAGGCTATGCACTCACTGAAGCTCAAACGTGTACATGGTTGTTGAGAGGAATACAAAGACCCAGCCTTTAGATGGCGAAAGAAGCACTCTTAAGAAGTGGAAGAGCACTTACGTTCGACCTGATCCAACAGGAATTGCTAGATAGCCTAGCCTACACTTCGATTGAAGGCCAACTCCCTATTACCCCAGATACGAACGTCTTCTATCCCGGAGTGACCCAAGAGCAATTACACGCCTATTCTGACTGGCCCCAGCCGAGAGAAGTGTACCCTCAACCAATTGCAAGTCACACCTTTTATAACTCGAACTTGAGCCAAGGGAGAACCAACGTTTTGGCAGGCTGCAACAGCCAACAAAACCAAGACCAAGTACGGCCTTCACAACTTCACAACTTCCTGCGATCAGATTGATCCACGAGCTCTGCCACGTGGGCCAAGATGTTTTTCCTGTTACGGGTGGGGACACGTGGGTTCTCAATGCTCTAGCAACCGAGAACAACCCCCTAGCAACCAGTTAAAACCACCACGAAAGACGCCCGCGGTGAATGATCCGAGCGCCCGAGCCCCAACTTGGAAATCTACGCTGAACCCGACCACGCCAGCTTTCCAGCAACAACAAGATTGCCACTAATACGAAGATGCTAACGAGGACAACGTGGCCTTTCTTGCCCAACAGCATAAGACTTACGGACTTAACCAGTAAATTGGTAACAACCCGTTAGCGTGTAAAATGTCGATAGCAGCTCAGAAACATTGCCAGGCCAAATCAACCAATGGTAACGTAGCAAATAAGCCCCCAATCCCATCTGAAGGGGTAAGTAGTGAATATTATACCTTTTTTCATGATTCTTGTGCAACGTTAATTTTACTGCGGCACTGTTACAAAGACATTGATCGTTCCTTATGTCCCCGTGTACAAATAGCCCTAGCTGCCGATGGTGCAAGTGCCATTTGGTGTTTTAGTGGGGGATATAAGAGTAATGGGTTACGATGCTAGAGGCAAATGTTTAAACCAACCTGTAATCCTTAGAAATGTAGTAGAGATACCAACCGCTAGCAAGAATTTATTGTCAGGCTCACGCTTGATTAATGATGGTGTTAACACCAATTTAAGACACATTGGCGTATATTTGCGACAACGCAAAAGACCGCATAGGCTAGTAATGTATGGCAAACGTAGTCTCCATTTGTTTGGCAACAATTTGTGTATTGATACTACCTATGATGTAACAGGAGAGAGTGTACAAAGAGAGGTTACCCGAGCGTATAATGAAGGACGCCGCGATATCCTTTGTGGTTACTCTAAGGCACAAAGCCAAATACACCTACGAAATAAGGCAATGTTCACCCCAGATGTGGAGTTAGGATTACCATTACATACCAGTGAATTACACCCAGATTTATCCCAAACCGAATCTAACCTAACACCTCCCAATTTTCCTTCCCCAAACGTCCGCAATGATGTTTCCCCAATTTCTGTCTCCCAAAACCGAAATTCCCTCACCGAATTTTCGACCCGACTTGTATGACCTTCTCAGATTAATTCCTTAGCCTTAGAAAACCCACAGTCCTTGTCTAGTGGGACGTATGATAGTGGTGATAATTATCCGACTTATCATCCCCAATCTGAGTTTTTACACCAAAAAGGTAACGGCACTTTTACCCCAAACCACGATCAAACCACAGAATTTGTCCCCGACCCCCGTCTTGAACTCTCAGTTGTGGTATTTGGGGGGGGGGCCGGCCCCATCCCCTCATGAAGAACCTAAACAAATACCACCATTTGTGGGTGTGTGCACCTCTCGATGTACCTCGGCCTCTGACAATGTCCCATGTAAAATGGTTAACGAAACTTTACGATTAAGTAACCAAATTGCTGAAGGTCTTATTAACACAGACACCCTCCCTAGAGTACACGAGTTAGAGGGGGATTTTTTTAAGACACCTGAGTTACAATCAGATTTTCCCAAAATACCGGAATTAGAGGGGGATTCGTTGGACAGTATTCATGCCCCTTATTATTTCGACCCAGACATTGCTCCCTCAACCAGTGAGTCATATGCAGCATTAGATGTAAATATGCTTCACAGGCGAATGGGACATATCTCGCATGAGAGGATTAGGCGAATGATAACCAAGGGTACCTTAAAGGTTCCTACCCTGTTTGGGAAGCCTGACCTCACCTGCGATATTTGTCTGAAGACAAAGCTCCGACGATCCAGCCATCCCTCCATTCCCGATCAGACACTCGTAAGCCGCATGTATTTATGGTCTGCTGATGAGAGTTATGTGTCGGATATCGCCACTTTCTATGGCGGAAAGGTCCTTTTCATTATAACTGATAGAGGAACTAGACATTACTTTACTCACATCCTTAAGGATAAGACCGAGGTCGTTGATACCCTTATAGCTGAGATTAAATATCGCCAGGTTGAGACGGGGCAGGTACTTTCTCGTTTAGTTACCGATGGTGCACTCATGTACAAGACGTACCGCCTCCGAGATTTTCTCCGGGAGAATGGCACCCTTCACTTCCCTAGAGTACCACAAGGGAACGCTTTGTCAGAACGGACAGTTCTTTCTATTAAGACCATAGCACGTTCATTGCTAGAGCATGCCGGTCTCCCCCAATTTTTGGGGGGAACGGCCTGTCTCGAGGCGAGCTACGTACATAATAATTCAAGTACCGCAGCTTTACCCGATGAGCTATCCCCCAATCAACTATGGGGTGGGACTATCCCTGATGCCACCAAGATACGCAGGTATGGGTGCCTCTGCTATGTCTTCTTGCATCCGATTGTGCGCCCCCAAAAGTTCAGACCCACTGCAGCACCAAGAATTTATGTATGCTTCCATGAGCTAAGGAGAGCTTATAAGACTTACGTCCCCGTCTCCAAACAACTGGAAGTACATACCAATATTAGGTTTGTGGAGGAAGTAAACGGGTGGGAGTATTTCAGACCTCAGCCACTATCTTCTCGACCTATTAGTCCCTTTAATGTCGACGATAGCTTTCATGCGATGTCCGTCGAATCTACCAGCGAAGACACCTCCTCGGACACTAAACCAGTATCCCCCATGTTGCCAACTAACCCCATGGGTGGCACCCCTGGTTCGTTCCCTTCTCAGACGGGACCTCCCATTACGTCCGGAACGCCCATCTCGAGGGAAACGAAAGGGCACCAAAATGAGCAGCTAAGTGACAGCCCGCCCTCTTCCACTGGCGATACTACCCTTAGTGGGGTGGGCACTCTTAGTGATGGTCTGAATGATGTTGAGGTAGACACCCTTAGTGATGGTCTAAATGACCTTGTACGTCCTGAGGGGTCCCCTCTGTTGGGTGCACTAGCGACCACCACACCTCCCACCCGCCATTCGACCTTTCACAAGCCTGGGAGAGCCAAGCCACCCCCCTTGCACGTCCAGGCCAAAGCCATGGCAAGGGTTATAAGGAAGTCCAGATGTTTACAGGGATTACCTCCAGAAGTCGAGGAAATTGTACAGAATATGTAAGTTTGTGCTTGTAACCATTGGCTTTTAATTTTATGTGTGCTTTCATGGTAAAGAAACACATATGACTTTTTGGGAATACTAACACACGAAAATGTTATATTAATATTTATACTTTTCTTTCACTTTGGTCCAAGTGGTACTAACACGTTTTTTGTCACTAACCTAGATTTAATGTTTTTCTTTTAAACTCCGTGTTGAGTTAAGGGTGTTTAAACGGACATAGAAGCTTCTTAAGGCTTCACCATTGTGCCTCTACTTCATGCAGATCCGGAGGGGGCGTGCCAGGGGAATTTTGACTCCCCTCCCCCTTGTAAGGCTTGTTCGTCTCTGCATTACGTAGGGAACTTGTTTTTCCCCTATGTGGGACATTTAAATGTCCACAATTAAGAGTTGCAGCTTGACTGCAACAAACACTTGTGCATGCATTGCCGATTGTTTGCTTCTTTGGCCGGAGCCTACTCTGGACGTGAACAGTACTTGTGCCTCCCATTGTCACTGATTTCCTACTTTGTTAGTACAAACTTGCCTTTGCCTGTAACAATCCTCTTTCATGATGTATTGTTTCCGCCCTCCCCTCTCGCTTTCGCTCTCCCTCGCTCGCTTTTTTTTCTCCCCTGACTACCGAAATGTCAACACACGGGAATTTTCTGCTTCCCAGTTTTGTGATGTATTGTGTAAAAATGGATGTCGTCCGCCATTTTTTCCCTTAGGAACATGGGACTAAGCCTACATCTGGAGTTGCCTCCTCACCTAGTAAAACCCTGATCGGACAACTTACAAGCAAGGTCGTAAGTGATCGTTTGCCACTTTGCCTAGTCTCGTATGCAGTTTAGCCGTATAAGATTTACATCCTGGACATAAAATGGCCCATTCCTCCAAGAGGCCTAACATGTTGTGTTCCCTCGTCCTGAGGCGACATATGTTAGCGTCCGTCAACGCGTTTTAATTCGTTACGTCCTTCATTCACTGGGCTTTGTAGGTGGGCTTCATTATGTTTATTCTCCTCTTTTACACATAAGTGCTTCCCAGTGCATCAACGGTCCACGGAGAACCTCTCGCGAGAAGGGGGTAATAAATGTCGGAGGTGGGACTTCCGGTACAACGGCCCTTTGGGTTTGTCATCGGACTGTGAGATCGGAACTCCACGCTCTGCCTACCCGCCTTTTTCAAATTTTACCAAGTTTCCTGTTGGAAAGAGAAAGTAGCGTGAAAGTTCGCGATTGGTACAGAATGGAATATGGAGTCCCGCAAGGCTCTGTATTAGGCCTAATTTTGTTCATTATATATATAAATGATATTACTGAGATTACTCTCCATTCGAGCATCTGATTATATGCAAACGATATTTTCCTCCTTTCTATTCACAAAAAGCAGGACATTATGATAAAAAATGTACAATGTGATTTCGATAAAATAAGTAATTACCTGCGTGATAATGAA